>WOVY01006784.1:0-58085 GCA_013436015.1 Rhipicephalus annulatus | reverse complement strand
GCAGAGGCAGCAGCATCGAGTGCGCGCAGGCAGCAGCATCGAGTGTGCAGCAGCGGCTCGAGCTCGGAAATTGCGGCTGGTGCATCGCCTTCCAAGCCTTCCAAGCATCAACCTTTCTGCTTAATAAATCTCCTTTATAATGGTGGAGCCGTGCCGGTACCGTCCCTACACCTTCCCGCTACCATCCTGGAACTCCGTTCTCGACGGCTACCTTCTGCTATGCCGGACGCCGATCAGCAGACGCTTCCATCTCTTCCGGCCACCTGTCCAGGCAGTGTTCTCAGCGGGAGCCTCCAATCTTCAGTGGAACAGATGACAACGACGTTGAAGAGTGGCTCTCGACTTTCGAACGGGTGAGCGCTTTAAACAGATGGACGGACGCGGACAAGTTGACACGCGTTCGTTCTATCTCGCGGGTGTAGCCAGCCTTGGCTTAGAAACCACCAGGCAGACGTCCGAACGTGGCCGCAATTTAAAACGTCGATTGTAGCAGTCTTCGATCGACCTGCCGTCCGAAAAACTTCGTGCCGAGCAACGTTTACGCACACGCGCACAAGAAACGGGTGAAACCTTCACAAGTTACATAGGGACGTCGTCGATTTGTGCAGACGCGTGAACGCCGAAATGACGGAAGCTGAAAAATGTAAGCACATCCTCAAAGGGATTGACGACGACGCTTTTCAAATGCTCTTGGCGAAAAGCCCGACCACTGTTAACGACGTAATTAGCCTCTGCCAAAGCTACGATGAATTGCGGAAGCAGCGAGCTCTGACAAGACGTCCTCCAGCGCACGATTTGGCATCGCTGTCTAGTGTGATCAGTGGTCATGACCAGCGTCACTAATGGCCGAAATAAAAGCATTTGTCCGCGAAGAAGTTGCACGACAGCTTTCCTTGGTGCCTTTCACACCAGAAGCTACCACAACTTTACCATCGTCTCTACGTGACGTCATTCAAGGAGAGGTCGCCGAGGCCTTACCAGCTGCTCGCGAGCCTAATCTTGTGGCTGCTCCTCTCACCTACGCCGCGGCTGCAGCCATGCCAACTCGCAAGGCGCCTGCGCCTCCGTTCCAGCCTCGCGCGAGCTATCCCCCAGCTCCAGTTCACTGGACCAGCACTAAACCACCGCCAACCCGTGGCGCACCCTCGATAATCGCCCGATATGTTACGCTTGTCGATACCCCGGACACGTCGCAAGGTATTGCCGCCGCCGGACGCATATCACCAATGAAAACCGCCGTGAGCCTTTCTTCCCGCTTGACTCCAACGCGCGATACGGTTCCTCCCTCCAATGCCAGCCCGCTACCAGGACGACCACCGCCCTCGGCCGGGACGTCTTCGCTCGCCCTCTCCACGCCGCCGCTCGCCTTCTCCTATGCGTCGACGGCCCGCACTAACGAGGGGAAAACTAGACGACGCAGTTCCTGAGGCAAGAACTGCGCAAGTTTCGGTTTGCCCAAGTCCTCATTTGTCACCTACCAATGTTATTGATGTGTCGTCGAAAATATCCCTACTGTCGCTCTTGTAGATACCGGTGCAGCTGTTTCGGTATAGATGCTGGATTTTGCCGCTCAATTCGTAAGGTTACGACGCTTTCTCCGGATTATCGCTTCGCACAGCCAGTGCTCAACCTGTTCAACCGACCGCAGTATGTACAGCCCGCGTGACAATTCAGGACGTTCTGTATACGATAGAGTTCGTGGTTCTTTCATCATGCTCCCATAATATTTATTTGGGATGGGACTTTTTGTCGCGTCATAACGCCGTAATCGACTGTGCTAGGGCTGAGGTCGAATTTTGCTCACTGGATGACCAAGCGTCCGTCGACACCCAGTTTGCCGCTAAACTTGTCGTTAGCGATGACACCTACATCCCTCCATGCTCTTTTGCGTTCGTGCCAGTTTCATGCAGCGCCATATCCGACGGCACGGTCTTCTTCACACCATCTCCAATATTCGTCGCCCGAAGAGCTCTCCCCTGCCTTTGCTGCTCTCGATCTTGTAGAAGGGTCAACCACAATGCCAATTTATAATCATGAGTCGTCGTCTTTATCTCTAACTTTGTCGCGAGTGCCTTGGCCACGTCGAGACAATCAGTTCTTCCAGAATTATATCCGCCCCCGATTGAGGTGCCTTCTACCTCCGTCTGTGAACTGGCTGTCGTCTCAGCGCCTGACTCAACGTCGGCAAAATATTTCAAACCATTCATCTCTGCAGATTTGACATCTTCGCAGCGTTCACAACTCCTCACCATTCTTGAGAGCTACCGCCACTCTTTCGACGTTGAACAAACATCTCTCGGCCGTGCTTAGCAGTAGAACACCACATCGACACTGGGTCCCACTCACCGCTGCGACAACGACCATATCGCGTGTCCGCTACAGAACGCCGCGTCATTGCTGACCAAGTAGACGACATGCTTCGCAGAGGCGTCATTCGACCTTCACAGAGCCCATGGGCGTCTCCGGTGGTTCTCGTCAAAAAGAAAGACGGTTCTATTCGTTTCTGTGTCGATTTCCGGCGATTGAACAAGATCACGCTGAAGGATTGTCTATCTACTACCGCGCATTGACGATGCTTTGGACAGTTTGCAGGGTGCGAGTTCTTTTCCTCGTTAGACTTGCGGTCAGGCTACTGGCAGGTGCCTATGGCGGAGGCCGATCGCCCCAAAACCGCTTTTTGTCACGCCAGACGGCTTATATGAATTCACCGTCATGCCCTTCGGACTTTGCAATGCACCTGCAACGTTCTAACGAATGATGGACAACATCCTGCGTGGACTAAAATGGAAGATATGCTTGTGTTACCTCGATGATATCGTGGTATTCGCCCTAACTTTGACACACACTTACGTCCGCCTTCAGCACGTCCTTACTTGCTTAACTAACGCCGGGTTTGCAATTAAATCTCAAAAAATGTCGATTTGCCATGCGTCAACTGAACATTTTTGGGCCACGTTGTTTCCAAGGAAGGCATCCTCCCGGATCCCGAGAAATTGCGAGCTGTTACGGCGTTTCCTAAACCTGCCACCATCAAAGAACTTCGAAGTTTCATTCGGCTTGTGTTCGTATTTCCGGCGATTCGTCCGAAACTTCGCGTCTATCATATCACCTCTCACGCAACTTCTCAGCAGCTGTAAAGACCTCTTATCGTGGTCCCCTGCCTGCGACGAGGCTTTCAACACCCTGCGACGGCTTCTTACGACGCCACCAATTCTACGCCATTTCGATCCTGAAGCGCCAACTGAAATCCACACCGACGCCAGTGGTGTAGGCCTGGGTGCCGTGCTCGCACAGCGTAAACCGGAACATCAGGAATACGTCGTGGCATACGCTAGTCGCACACTTACCAAGGCTGAGAGCAACTACAGCGTCACAGAAAAGGAGTGCTTGGCCATTGTGTGGGCCCTTGGAAAGTTTCGCCCATATCTATATGGTCGTTCTTTTGACGTCGTGACCGACCACCACGCGCTGTGCTGGCTTTCGACGTTAAAAGACCCATCTGGCCGCCTCGCTCGCTGGGCGTTGAAAATTCAAGATTACGACATACGGGTGGTTTATCGGTCAGGACGGAAGCATGCTGACGCCGACGCCCTTTCCCGTTCCCCCCCTGTCCCAGAAAGCCACAGCTTGACTCCGCTTGCGATTCCACATTGTCATCGCTTGACTTGACACCATTGCTATCGAACAACGCAATGACCCGTGGACTGCGTCTCTCCTCAATCATCTCTCCGACACTTCTGAACTCCCAAAGACGCGAACGCTTCGGCGCCAAGTTCCACACTTCTCGATACGTGACACGCTTCTCTATCGACGTAACTACGCACCAGAGGGACGCAAGTGGCTGCTCGTCGTTCCACGAAACCCTGAGGTCGCAGATTTGTTCCTCTTTTCACGCTGACCCACAATGTGGCCACGCAGGAGTCTTCAAGACCTACGAAAGGCTTCGACATCGCTACTACTGGCGTGGCATGTATACCTTCGTCCGCAACTTCGTCCGCTCTTGTGCCGAATGCCAGCGCCGAAAAACTCCACCACACGCCTCCGCCGGTGAACTGCAGCCTTTACCATGCCCTTCCCGACCCTTCGAACGGGTTGGAATAGATATTTATGGGCCACTTCCATTGACTCCGACTGGCAAACAGGTGGATAATAGTTGCTATCGACCACCTAACGCGCTATGCTGAGACCGCTGCTCTTAAAACGGCTACAGCACAAGAGGTTGCCACTTTCCTACTACGTCATTTTGTGTTGCGTCATGGAGGCCCTCAAGAACTTCTCAGTGACCGCGGCCGCGCCTTCTTGTCCGAGGTCATTGAAAAATTGCTCGCTGAGTGTGCTATTGTACATCGCACATGTACCGCTTACCACCCACAAACCAATGGGGCTACCGAGCGCTTTAATCGTACTCTCGGTGACATGCTATCTATGTATGTGACGCCTGACCACTCTAACTGGGACTTAGTTCTCCCATTCATTACATACGCCTACAATACGGCAACGCAGCGACAACAGGCTTCTCCCCTTTTTACCTCCTCTACGGCCGTCACCCCTCCCACACCATCGACACCATTTTGCCCTATCGACCAGACGCGTCCGAGTGCCTACCGATCTTGGACGCCGCCAGACACGCAGAAGAATGCCGCCAGTTAGCTCGTCGCTTTACCTGCGATGACCAAAACAGGCAAAAGGCAATTCGTGATGCCCAGACCTCAACTCCCGTTTTTCTTCCGGGTTCTCTTGTATGGCTGTCAGTGCCGCATCACACACCTGGGCTCTCTTCCAAACTTCTGCCAAAGTACGATGGGCCATATCGTATTGTCGAACAAACTTCGCCAGTAAACTACCTCATTGAGCCTCTTACGCCACCATCAGACTTGCGACGTCGCAACCGCGAGGTTGTACACGTACAGAGGCTCAAGCAATACCACGGTTCAACGCCGCCTGCACAGGACTAAGTCGCCAGGATGGCTCCTTTTTTTCTCCGTGGGGCCATTGTAAAGAAGAGGAAGTACTCCGGCGCAGAGGCAGCAGCATCGAGTGTGCAGCAGCGGCAGCAGCATCGAGTGTGCAGCAGCGGCTCGAGCTCGGAAATTGCGGCTGGTGCATCGCCTTCCAAGCCTTCCAAGCACCAACCTTTCTGCTTAATAAATCTCCTTTATACTATAAAGAGCTTCGTGCCTAAAAGCAATAAAACCACGTCGCGCTACATGCCACAGCTGTCGTTACGCCAGCGTGCCTGTAATAATTCTCTAAACAGCGTCCAGTCTAAACCATGGCAGGGTTAGTTCTACGAAAAGAACAACAAAGTGACCAAATTATTTGCGTGTAACCCGTGAGCGCATAATGCGGCATTCTGATTTCGCTTGTGGATTGGGCTATCTGTTTTTAATAAATATGGAGCGTTTTATAATCGCACCTACTCGCAAATACGGCGTCGGCGGCGCCGTTGGCACCACCACTGCCCATGCTAGCGTCTCGTGCCGAAGTTTTTTCCCCTATTTGATATGCAGAAGGGCACGCATCAGTATGTCATATTCCTGAAATAAATGGAAGAAACAAAACGACGTAACTTCCTCTAATAGGAAAAAAACTATATCATTCACGTAGCATGAACTGTATAAACTGTAACCGTCGGCAACGTAATTTATAAATCGCTACTATTGCATGAAACATTCGTTTTGACTTCCACTCCGAAATTTTCTCTCCTCTATGCCGTATGCCAGCGACGCATGCACGCAAGGTAACCACGCGAATGCCGTAGCATGAACGCGTAACGAAGAAATAACACCTTCTGTAGAGGCACGGTCACTGAGCTGACGAAACTCGGCGCTCAGCATCAGCAAGTGTATTGCTCTCTCCTCGCAATGTGCCGACGCCGTCAAGTCTGGCGCGAAAGCCACGCTCTCGAAGCGTAAAACGTTTCGCACTCGTCCGCGAGGCTTCCCCATGCAGTTTCTCTTTCCAACTACCTCCCGTTGCGCCGCAGAAGCAGGAGACAGGGAGGAGGTATAGGACTACGTCTAGACTGGACATCACCGGCTCTGCGACAACCACGGGCTGGTTACAGGTGTGCTTTGGTCCCTTATGATCGCCCACTCGCACTGTGTGTTCTACGGTGTTCTGTGGATATGTTGGGGAATGTAAGAACGAACATCGACATGTTTTGCTTGTTGGAGAAGAACGCCGCGCGCGTTCAGAATTTTGTCTCTCTGGCATGGTACACTGAGCGTAACATAGCAGTGACAATTTATACTTTTATTCTTCGAGTAGTCTACCTCAACGAATACTTGGTTTTATGAAAGACTCCATTGAGCTGCATGTACAACCTTTTGATTTAGATGCAGTAGAAATTACTGTAAATTAACACGATAGCGATATTGATATTGTGCTAACCAAACATAATCAGAACACAGATGAGAAAAAAAGAGGACGATGACAATTCAAGCAATTTCACTGTAAAGGACGTGGAAGTAAATGTAGGTCAGCTAATCTTAGCTTTTCACAATATTCTGGCAAAATTACTTATTACAATAATTAGTGGCACGATCACGGCACTCAATTATCTAGAGCGTAAGTGGAATTCGGTAGACCACCTGGTAAACATCAGTACGCGATAAATAGTAAAACGATCTCTAATGACAACAGGGTATTGTAATTCAACGACGAAAATTAGCCCAATTTTTCACCCATATAGGCATCTCCAGAAAGGGGGGATGCTTGATGCTTCTGTCACAGACGAAATAATTTGCTGATTTGGTCGTCGGCCCCCTTCTACGCTGCGAATCCCTCGGACACAGTGACTGATTTCGACCAGTTCAGCAAATCAGCATAAAGCCACGAACCTTGCCTTCATCGAGATGCCCAGCGTGCAGACTGCCGTCTTCTGCGCAACCACGTCATCTCATTTGCTGACCTTATCGGACCCCTGCGACTACATATACAGCCATCATCTGGAGCAAGCTTTCAGTGGGCACGGGAGCAGCGCCTGCAGAGAGGCTACATGCCGTACTTTTGCGTTTCTCAGGTGTGTACCCTCACTTTTCTAAAAGAAAAAAAAAAGCGATAATCGCTGCCTGCTCCTGTTCCCGTGCCCACAAGTGCTCTGTGAAATTGCTGATGAATGTTTTTCGATGGTTTTTTTGTTGCTATGCTCGGGTGATGTAGAGTTAAACCCAGGGCCAACAACTCGCTCTGTAACCACATTAGAAATAGAAACTTTACCGGAAGAACCATCACAGCAAATGAACGTGATTTTTCAGCTACTCAAAGACCTTCAGTCCCTTTCTGTGCAAACCGCCGAAAGGCAGACTAAATTAGCTACTGACATAAAATCAATTAAAGCAGGCCAAGTGCAATCAAGACCAAAATTGGCAATATACAGAAACGACTTGAAGAACTAGAAGAGAAAACCAGGGCACTCGATCTGAACGGGGAAAGAATGGCCAGCATGCAAGAATTGATTGATTTCCTAACCGGATAGCAGGACACTGCAGTCGTGATTAGACAAGCTAGAGGATAGGTCGCGGCGCGAAACCTACTCTTTTACGGCATTCCGGACGCTCACGAAAGCCGGGAGCAATCCGAAACCAGTATAGTTGGGGCACTCAGCGGTGTAGTTGACCCTCTCCCACAAAACGCCATTGAGCGAGCTCATCTGTTGGGAGCATACCGTCCAAACAAGTGCCGCCCTATCATCGTCAAGTTCTCAAGCTACAAATTGAAAGACTCCGTACTCGCTGCCTGCAAGAAGTTAAAAGAAAAGAACATCACAATTAGCGAAGACCTTTGCCCAGCTACCCGATACGCTCGCAGAAAGCTACTTGAATTCGCAAAAAGCCAGCCTAACATCTCCGCCTATAAAGTACGCTACAACAAACTTACGATTAACAAAACACAATTCGTCTACGACTCGGCAACAGATAGCGTTAAGAAGCTTGCGCCACACTACGTCACTGCTAACGATCAGGGAACAGCATTGCCACGCGCTGCTACATAGGTAGACGCGAGGGGAAGTGGTCATCCACTATTACACGTCACAATCCTCTTCACTAACATTCGAAGTGTTATCAACAAGCGAGACCAAATAACTTCTGCTATAGATACTTGTAACGCTGACATACTTGCTCTCACAGAAACCTGGCTACACACACAAATTCACGACCACGAACTTTTTCTGCCCGCGGATAAATTTTATATTTTTCGATGCGACCGCACTGCCCGTAAAGGTGGTGGCGTCCTCTTGGCAATTACCAAAGATTTCCTTCCCAGTGCATTCATATTAACAGCGAGTTAGAGATCAGATGGGCACTAACCAAACTTAGTTTTCAAAAAATGATTATCGGCGTTTGTTACAGGCCACCAAATTTTTCCGGTAACTTCGCGAATGAACTACATGACGTAATTAATCTGTTCTCATCAAGATATCCCGATTTACCCCTGTTTTTGCTTGGCGATTTTAACCTGCCGAACATATCATGAACTTCAGATACACCGATTATGCAGCCTTACTCGACTATTAGCCAAGAGTTCCTAGACTTATGCACTGTCTTTTCCCTCACCCAACTTATTACTCAGCCAACACGATTAACCGAACTTGCTTCGAACACCCTAGATCTCGTACTAACGTCGAGGCCAGAGCTGGTCTCGGATATTACACTGTCATCTGGCTTAAGTGATCATTCATTAATATCATTCCAGCTAAATATTCAGCGTCCCAAGAAGCCTAAAAAATAAAAATGATTAAAAACTATTCAAAAGCAAACTTTGAAGCCATTAACAGTGAACTTGGTTCATTTCTTAGTACTTTTTTGGAAAACTTTCACGAACGCAGTGTGCAAGAAAATTGAGACATGTATTCAGCTGCCGTTGCCAACTTGGCAAACTAACACAATCCTGTTCACGCAATAATAATGACCCAAGATTCCCCATGGTTTAACGCACACCTAAAGCGCCTATCGAACAAAAAAAAAAAGGCGATTATACAGGTCTGCCAAGAAATGCGGGAATGAAGAACGCTGGAATGCCTACAAGCTCGCGTATAAAATTATGTAACAGCACTAAAAAAGGCCAAAAATTATTACTTATGTTAAGGCGTTTACTAGCCGGCAACGAGCGAGAATATCTAATGGCGACAGTCACAGCCAAGCACGGGATCTCAGCGCGAGCGGCGTCCTTGTTGGGTAGCCCCACTAGAAGGTACTCAAGAGTTCGACCCATTTCAGCGTTTGGAGGCTTCGCTACAATTACCCCGGGGTCGAAGAGGGAGCCGCCTGGCGACCTAACAGCTTGTTACTATGAACGGGTCATAATAAGTGTCACGGACGGCTATTTTTTGGCGACACCGCGTCACGGCAATTAACTGGCGCCGTACTCCCCGACTGACCGGGAGAAACGGCGGCACATGAAAGGTAGCCAAGAAGAGCAGAATGGGGTGCTCTTCTTAGAACGTCGCCGCCGACGGTGAATCCTTTTGTAACTGTGGCGGCGTCTGCAAGGTCGTAGAAGGCCACGGTATACCCCGAAAAGGATTAGACTACGAGACGCCACGGCTGAGAGCTAAGTGGTTGACCGTTCCCACGGAAAAAAGCGTGGGAAACGCTCTGGGGGCCAAGCCGTATGGCAACAGCCCGACAGGTTGTCACTCTCGCTAGTTGCGGGCCCTCTCCCAATTAAAAAGGGGTGGGGTCAAAATATTTTTGGGGCGGAGTTTCCCATCAATTAAACGTGCATGATTGGACCCAGGTAGAGGTCTCTTGTCCTCAAGGAAGAGAGCGAGGAGACACGAGGGGGATTTAAGCGCAGGATTTTGCCCTGCTAGGCAGACTAGTCGCTGACCAACATGGTGTAGAAACAGATCATCAAGCATCTCTTCTAGAAGTTTTTAGTGTGGCTCTGTATCGGCTGGCCACCTAAACTTAGCCGTTCGTCTAGTTGTGACGCGATATTAACGTCGGCAACGTAGACATCGGGACTTCGCCTCGAGTTAGCTCAACCTGCTCGAAGTCACCTGCAAGCACTAGCCTCCCGGAGCCACCAGCGTTGCAACACCACCGACATCGCAGTCGTGCCAGAACTCTCTTCGACTTCTCGCATCCGATCGTCGGGGACACAACGCTGCCGGTCATCACACGTATGCCTTCACCTGTTTATATCTTCGAACTTTCTCCTCTGTAGTTCTGTTGTGTTAGTTTGTGTAGTTTGTAATAGTTCTCTCTCGTAAGCTGATTTATTGTTTCTGTTATATATCTCTGTAGTTGTATCAAGTGTCAATGTATTTTGTTAGTTGTATTGAAGTGTTATATTAGATCCCGTGTGCTGCACTATCACTAGAGTAAAGTTTGTTTTGTTTTCCCACGTCTCTGATCTCTTCACTGTCTCTGCTTGCGTACGGAACGAACCAACCTGCTGTCATTCCCGTCGCCGACTTCGCGCTGGCGACGCTAGAGTGGCAGCTTGTAACAATAAGCCTTCAGGCGCTCCACGTTGACGATGTCTCGCCCGCGGCGGCGCATGTCCGAAGATTGTTCAACGGGTTCGATCAGATAGTTGACGGGTGAGGTGCGCTCGATGACACGGTAGGGGCCTTCGTATTTGGAACATAGCTTGGAAGAGAGGCCAGCTGCAGATGTCGGGATCGAAAGCCATACAAGCGCACCAGGAAGGAACGTGGGCTCAGAAGTGGTGGAGCCATCACGAATACTCTTCTGCTGCTCGTGCTCTTGCGTTGTAAAAGACTTGGCAAGCTCGCGACACTCTTGAGCAAGCCTGGCTGTCTCGGAAATCGGTGTGCACTCAGATGGATCCGGCGTGTACGGGAGTATCGTGTCTATGGTGTGCGACGGGTGCCTTCCGTACAGCAAGTAGAAAGGTGAAAAACCAGTCGTGCTCTGAGGGGCGGTGTTGTAGGCGTAGGTGACGAAGGGCAGTATATTATCCCAATTAGTGTGGTTGGCAGCGACGTACATAGAAAGCATGTCGCCGAGGGTGCGGTTAAAGCGTTCGGTGAGGCCATTCGTCTGTGGGTGGTAAGCAGTAGTTTTGCGGTGGACAGAATGGCACTCCGTCAGAATGGCTTCGACGACTTCCGACAAGAAGACACGGCCTCGATCGCTGAGAAGCTCTTGGGGTGGTCCGTGGCGCAGTATAAATCGATTCAGCAGGAAGGACGCAACATCGCGCGCAGTAGCCGCAGGGAGAGCGGCGGTTTCGGCGTATCGCGTTAAATGATCAACGGCAACGATGGCCCAGCGGTTACCAGCCGACGTCAGAGGAAGTGGTCCATACAAATCGATACCTACGCGCCCAAAGGGACGGTCAGGGCAAGGTAACGGTTGCAGACCGGTGTGTGACATGTGGGCTGACGGTTTACGGCGTTGGCAAGTGAGGCAAGAACGAACGAACTGCTGCACATAGCGGTACATGCCGCGCCAAAAGTAGCGTTGTCGAATGCGTTGGTAGGTCTTGAATACCCCAGAGTGCGCGCATTGCGGATCTGAATGGAAGGATTCACATATTTCTGACCGCAGACTGCGGGGTATCACGAGTAACCACTGCCGGCCGTCGGCGTCGTAATTGCGTCGGTGTAGAAGGCCGTCACGGATGGTGAAATGGCGAGCTTGACGACGCAAGGCACGCGTGGAGGGCGTTGCGGATGAATCAGAGAGCATGTCGATGAGCGTGCCGATCCAATTATCCTTTCGCTGTTCGGTAGCGATGATGTCAACATCAATGGCAGAAACAGCAGCCGTGGATACTGAGCAGAGCACATCAACTTCAGGCAGAGGGGAGCGCGAGAGGGCGTCGGCGTCAGCATGCTGGCGTCCGTTGCGGTACAGCACGCGGATGTCGTAGTCTTGTAAGCGAAGAGCCCAACGGGCGAGACGGCCTGAGGGATCCTTCAATGATGAAAGCCAGCATAGTGCATGATGGTCGGTGACGACATCGAATGGGCGACCATACAAATAAGGTCGAAACTTTGTAAGAGCCCAGACGATCGCCAGGCACTCTTTCTCCGTGACGGTGTAGTTTTTCTCGGCTCTCGTGAGCGTACGGCTTGCATATGCTACGACATATTCAGGGAATCCGGGTTTTCGCTGCGCCAGGACAGCGCCAAGGCCTACACCGCTAGCGTCTGTGTGCACCTCCGTTGGGGCTGTAGGGTCGTAGTGGCGTAGAATGGGAGGCGACGTCAACAAATGGCGGAGCTTCGCGAACGCGTCGTCGCACTCGGATGACCATGAATTGAAGGGCCCGTTACTTCCAAGGAGCTTCGTCAGCGGTGATATGATCGTGGCAAAATTTCGTATGAAGCGTCGGAAGTATGAGCACAGGCCCACGAAACTACGCAGTTCTTTGACAGATGCAGGTTTGGGGAATTCGGCCACGGCCTGAAGCTTGGCAGGATCAGGAAGAATGCCGTCTTTGGACACGACTTACCCCAGTATGGTGAGTTGCCGTGCTGCAAAGCGGCACTTTTTCAGATTTAGTTGCAAGCCGGCATTGCTCACACGTGCGAAAACTTCTTTCAGACGTTGGAGATGCGTGGAGAAATCCGGAGCAAAGACAATGACATCGTCGAGGTAACACAAGCACGTGTACCATTTCAAGTTGCGCAGAACGGTGTCCATCATGCGCTCAAAGGTCGCAGGTGCATTACATAGACCAAACGGCATGACGTTGAACTCGTACAAGCCGTCTGGCGTGATGAAGGCGGTCTTTGGTCGAGCGTCGTCAGCCAAGGGTACTTGCCAGTACCCCGAGCGCAGATCGAGAGAAGAAAAAAAATCGGCTCCATGAAGGCTGTCAATCGCGTCATCGATGCGTGGCAGTGGATAAACATCCTTGCGAGTGATCTTATTGAGCCATCTGTAGTCCACACAGAACCGCACAGAACCGTCTTTCTTCGCAACAAGAACAACAGGAGACGCCCATGGACTGTCCGAGGGCCGAATAACATCGCGTCGGAGCATATCGTCAACCTGATCATTAATTACTCGACGTTCAGCAGGCGACACGCGATATGGACGTTGCCGTAAAGGTGGATGGGCACCAGTGTCGATGCGATGCGTAACAACGGACGTGCGACCGAGAGAACTTCGCCCGACATCGAAAGAAGAACGATATTCTTGCAACAGGTCCAGAAGTTGGGAACGCTGTACGGCCGTAAGGTTGTCAGCGATGGAGGGGCCAAATACATCAGCAGATGACAAATCAGAAGTGGAAACAGCATTGATGGTACACGACCTGGGACCGCGCGTGTCATCGGGTACGTCCAGGACTTGTGCGTCGTCGACTGGTTCCACTCTGCCGAGACATTCCCCTCGACGCAAGGTAACAGCATACGGGGACGGGTTGGTTACAAAAATAGCAGTGTTGCCCTGGTTGACCTGCACGGTCGCGAAAGGTACTAGCAACCCTCTCCTGCTGCAAGCGCGGTCAGATGGCGAAACAAGTCAAATGGTGTCGGAGAGACCAGCGCAGTAGACAGACACAGCCGTCGTCGAGTTTGGAGGCACTGTTGTATCGTCTTTCGTTAGAAGCTTGCTCAGTGTCGGGGGACTGTCTTCTGGCGTCAAATGCGAGAAGGGTGAGAGCTCAATTTCGGCGGCGGCACAATGGATGACGGCGTCATGGCGGGAGAGAAAGTCCCATCCCAGGATGACGTCATGAGAGCATGCCTGAATGACGATGAACTGGGCGACATACAGAACGTCCTGGATGACAACGCGAGCTGTGCACCCTGCTGTAGGATAAATGCGCTGCAAACTTGCAGTACGGAGGGATAACCCAGAAAGTGGCGTCGTCACTTTTCGAAGTAAGCGGCAGAGTTTTTCGTCCATAACTGATACGGCAGCTCCAGTGTCAATAAGCGCCGATGCACAAACACCGTCCACAAACACGTCAATGACATTCGAGGGGCT
The DNA here is from genome assembly GCA_013436015.1 of Rhipicephalus annulatus. NCBI lineage: Eukaryota > Metazoa > Arthropoda > Arachnida > Ixodida > Ixodidae > Rhipicephalus > Rhipicephalus annulatus. The sequence continues at coordinate 44,166 of WOVY01006784.1, read as the reverse complement.
GCTCTGAGGGCTTTCACATTGCGATAGCGTCGCAGTCCTTGCCTCGGGGACTGCGACGACTAGTTTTCCCGCTCATGAGCTGCCGCACTTGGCCGCATGGGGGACAGGGAACGACGTCGTGGAGACGGCGATCGTCGAGATGGACCTGGGCAAGATCGAGGTGGCATAGACGGCGGTTCTTCGCGATAAGGACGGCTGAGTTGGCCAGCAACAGGTGAAGAAATTGGAGCCGGCTGTACGCGATGGCAATAACGGGCCACGTGACCGGCGTAACCGCACGCAAAGCAGATGGGCCGGTTGTCGGGTGTGCGCCATCTGTTCACTGGGGTAGGTCTCACCCACGTCGCAAGGGCGGATGGACGGAACGGTGGCTGCATGGTGGACTGAGGCTGAGGCTGAGGGGTTACGTCAACATACGTAGCGGGCACACCCGCTGCAAAGGACGGAGGTCGAGCAGCAGCTTCGGCGTAAGTCAGAGGGGCGGTTGCTGGAACGACTTGGGGCGGCCTGGCGACCACTTGCGCGTAACTCAGGGGCGCAGGAGCCGGAGGCTGTGGGGGGTGGTACGCAGGCATTACCTCCGCTATTTCCTGTTCAATCGCTCGACGGATGGGAGGGAGAAGGGCAGTAGGCGATTGTTGAACAGTCGGTTGGTGGGCGAAGGGCAGGAGCGAGAACTGACGTGCGATTTCCTCACGGATGAAGGACTTTAGTTCTGCCATCAATGCCACTTGGTCACAACTGGCCTCCAAGCCAGCAAGCGTTGCAGCTCGTGGTGGGGAGCGTCGGGTCATCGAACGCTGCCGGCGGAGCTCCTCGTAGCTCTGGCACAGTGTGATGACCTCAGCCACTGTTCCGGGGTTTTTGGCGAGCAGCATTGTGAAGGCATCATCGTCAATGCCTTTCATAATGTTCCGGATCTTGTCAGACTCGGACATGGTGGGATTAGATTTGTTTGATAGGTCCAGGACGTCTTCAATATAGCTCGTGAATGACTCACCAGCCTCCTGAGCACGTTCACGCAAGCGCTGCTCGGCTTGCAGCTTGCGAACAGCAGGGCGGCCGAAGACGTTGATGATTGCGGTCTTGAAATCGGACCAGGTGGCAAAATCGGACGCGTGGTTGTTATACCACAAACTGGCAACACCCGTAAGGTAGAATACCAAGTTGGTCAGCTTGCCGTCCTCGTCCCATTTGTTGGGGACGCTCACGCGCTCGTAAATAGCGAGCCAGTCCTCCACGTCAGTGCCATCAGCGCCAGTGAAGATGGGTGGATCGCGGATTCTGGGGACACCAGGACAAGGGGGTGGCATTGAAGGAGGCGTTTGCTGAGAAGCGTCGTGGTACATAGTAGATGGCAGGGTACGTGATCGTAGCTCCAAAGGCATAGACAGGGATCGCAGCACTCTCCACCAAATTGTTAAGGCGTTTACTAGCCGGCAACGAGCGAGAATATCTAATGGCGACAGTCACAGCCAAGCACGGGATCTCAGCGCGAGCGGCGTCCTTGTTGGGTAGCCCCACTAGAAGGTACTCAAGAGTTCGACCCATTTCAGCGTTCGGAGGCTTCGCTACACTTACAAAACGTGTTGCCATCCATGCTACCGAACGATATTAAAAAATTCTGGCGCACAATAAACCCCAAACCCGACGACGCAATCACCCTAGAAGACGCTAGCGGAAATCAAATTCCTTTTGACTTATGTGCGAACGTTCTAAATGATGTTTTTTCCTCTCACTTTTCTGTTGATGCAAATGACGTTTTACCTAATGCAGAACCTTTTTCCCATCCCGTTATGCCTCCCATATGTATTGATTGTAGTGGTGTTGAAGCGATAATTAGGTCCTTAAGATTGTCTTCCGCTCCTGGTTGTGACCAAATTGACCCGAAATTTTTAAAGAGTACGTGTGCTTCTTCATTGGTCATACTAACAATGATCTTTCACCAGTCATTCGACCAATGCTGCCTGCCCGCTGAATGGAAGATCGGGAAGGTGGCTCCGTTTCACAAAGCTGGTAACCGCCATTCCCCACTTAATTACCGACCTATATCACTTACCAGTATACCGTGCAAAATATTAGAACACATCTTATTTTCGAACCTTGTAAAATTCCTCGAATCTAACTCATTCTTTACCCTAGCACAACATGGTTTCCGAAAAACATACTCCTGCGAGACCCAACTGGCATCTTTCACACATAAACTGAACGTTATACTGGACCACTCTTCTCAGGCCGAGTGCATATTTTTGAATTTTTCTAAAGCGTTCGACAAGGTTTCTCACAGTTTATTAATGCACAAATTACTTCAACTAAACCTTGACAGGAAATTACTAACTTGGATTGAATTGTTTCTTAACAATCGTTCTCAGTATGTTGCTGCTAACGGGGTGAATAGCCGCCACACCGCTGTTCAATCTGGAGTACCGCAAGGGTCAGTGCTTGGTCCTCTTCGTTTTCTTCTTTATGTTAACGACTTACCTGCGTGTCTTTCCTCTCATGTGCACCTATTTGCTGATGACTGTGTAATATTCCGTGAATTAAGCTCTGATGCCGACGTAACTGCTCTTCAAACTGACCTTACTGTTGTCTCAATTTGGTGTCAAAAATGGTTAATGCAACTCAACGTCAACAAGTGCAAGGTTATGAGAGTGTCTAGAACAACTAATCCACCTCCTACCTACTCTATCAATAATCTTGCATTGGATACCATTTCTAGCTATAAATATCTAGGCTTACACATAACCAGCACTTTAAATAGGCAATCCACACTGAACACATAATTGCAAAAGCAAACAGAATGCTTGGGTACCTACGTCGCAACTTTGCTAAAGCTCCTTCTTCCTTAAAACTCACCCTCTACAAAACATTGATTCAACCTAAATTAGAATATACTGCCTCGGTTTGGGATCCTGTATATGCCAATCTAATACACTCAGTCGAAATGGTTCAAAATAATTCTACCCGCTTTATTCTTTCTAACTATAACCGCACCGCAAGCATATCGGCAATGAAATCTAGCTTGAACCTACCATCTTTAGCATCTCGCCGTCAGTTTCTTCGTTTGTGTCTTTTTCACAAAATATATCACCATCCCCAATTACATAATGAACTTATTTCACTACCAGATTATGTATCACCTCGTCTAGATCATCGTCACAAGGTCGGAGTTCCATTATGCAGAACAAATGGCTGCCACACATCATTCCTACCACGCACGAGCATCGAATGGAATCACCTTCCCGCATCAATAGCAACTATCGAAGATCATGAATTGTTTAAACACGCCATTAGCTAAGACTGTATGAGTAGGAGCCGCACCACTGTAATAAGTGCATATCCATTGCTGCATTTCTGTGTTATTTTTTTTGCTAATACCACTCCCCTCTGTAATATCTCCCGGTCCTGAGGGTACCAATAAATGAAATGAAATGAAATACCTCCTTGCAATGGTCTATATAAGAAGAATTGAGCCGCTGCCTGAATTAAGCCGCGGCTTGCGTACCCAGGACGCTGGGGCGGCGGTATTGCGCATGCGCGAAATCCAAAACAGATGCGTCGCAAGATCACTGGGGCGATCTTGCGACGCATCTGTATGAGTAGGAGCCGCACCACCATCTGTATGAGTAGGAGCCGCACCACCATCTGTATGAGTAGGAGCCGCACCACTGTAATAACTGCATATCCATTGCTGCATTTCTGTATTATTTTTTTGTGCTAATACCACTCCCCTCTGTAATACCTCCCGGTCCTGAGGGTACCAATAAATGAAATGAAATGAAATACCTCCTTGCAATGGTCTATATAAGAAGAATTGAGCCGCTGACTGAATTATGCCGCGGCTTGCGTACCCAGGACGTTGGGGCGGGGGTATTGCGCATGCGCGAAATCCAGAACAGATGCGTCGCAAGATCGCTGGGGCGATGTGGCCATGCGTCTGCGCGGCTATAAACAATGCTGCCACCACTGGCCTCCTAGCGGAGATAAGCTGCCCTGGCGCACATGCTGGCGCATCATGTTACCCATGATGTCACTCACCTTAACGGCGAGCAAAGCCTAGGCTGGCCCACGCCACCACTCTGACTTTTGAGTTTTAAGCACAAATATTATAGTGGATAGCCACTATAGAAATGTTATGGCACAAAGGCACCAAATCTCGGACAGCATGGATCGGCCACCTCGTAAGGTCCACCTTCGCAGTTACTCACGGTATCCGGACTGCGGATACTATAGCCGTCGAGTTAAAATAAGCCAAAGTGCGAGCACCAATAGCGATTAGATTGTTTCAGCCAGATTATCAAAGTTAGAATGGCCTGGAACATAGAAACTAAAAATATGCCAGCCCCCCCCCCCCCTGACCAGCTGAACAGGTGGCGCCATCTAGCGCTGCCATAGTGAACCAGACAATGCCAACATCGTTATTGCTGAAACATCGTGCATTGTACATCTGGTGCGAAAACCGAACAGTGGCGTTATTACAAATGAGTAACCTTTTTACTCATTTTTTCCTCAAAACATCAGGCGTAAGCGAACATGTTCATGACTGTGGTTGCAGGAAGTGTCACAAGATGTCGACCCTATCGTTACAGCAACCTTGTATTTTTAACTTTTTGGCGATAAAAAAGTCTCGTGATTTTGCCACAACGATGATTCATTCCTATGTAAGTTAAATGCAGTTTAAATGCAGTTAGAATCACCATTTATGGTTTGCAAAAACGTAAAGGCATACATGTTTACGTATGATGAGCTCAAAACGTTGGAAGAGGCACGTTCCGGTAGGTCAGTAAACGCAATATCCGGTAACGGATACCACTAACGGTAACGTAAAGAAGTATACGTACAAGCTAAAAGTTACACAGAGTTACACGTTTGCACCGTTGCTCTGTTGTCGCGCTTGTCGAACTACGACCGGCCGTCTGGATTGCTTGGCATCGACGGTGCCGGCTTCAGTCGCAAGTGTGACGCATACGAAAAAGTTTTTTGTTTTGTGCTGATAACTGTCACATTATTTGAAAATGATTTATTGAAATTAGTTTACTTCTTGTCACTATGCAATTTTAATTTAACATTTTAAATCGTAAACATAAATAATACTTACGCGACAGTTAAGACGCTATGGCGCTGCGAGCGCGTGTGACCTTCGTGCGGCTTGCGTTTGCGTGCGCGCCTCTATAAGGCATTCCAGTTGGGTATGGGTTGAGTACGCAACGCCACGCGCCCTCAAGCCAGCAACGCCCCAAGAGCTTGCGTACCCAGCACCAAAACTCTCATACCCGTCCACTCATACCCGTCCACGAAGTACCCGTTGCAGCGCGTCGGCGCGTTGCTTTTTGATGCGGCGCCGCGCCTCCCTCTTCAAGGAGAGAGATTGCACAACACTGCGTAGCCGCGTGCATTCTCTGCTCAAAGGTGTCGGTGCGGGGCTGCGTCAAAAATCTCTGCGCTGACGCGCTTCAACGGGTACGTGTAGCCAGGCCTTAGGCCGCGTTCAGACTGAGCATTCCGGCCGCCGAAAGTGCTCCGAATCCGCTTCGGCGGCGGCGAGATCCACCGAAAGGGCCCTCTCCGCGCCGATCGCTCTCGGGACCGATTTTTGCGGCGTCTGCCGCCGAATCGGTCACCGCGGACCAATAGGAGCGCTAGTCAAGGAATTTTGAAAAATGGCGGCCAAGCCCTACTCACTTGTTATGCCGCAGTGCACGTAACTGAATGTTGAAACCAACGGGAGTTTAAGCTACTCTGTGCCTACTTCGCCTCCGTATTTCGTGAAAGAGGTGACCGAGCTTGCTGTTGGCGTGACCGAGCTTGTTGCGGTCTTGCAAAGCAAAATGAACCCACCAACGCCGCTGGCGTCGGTGGTTTTTGTGCTCTTCGTGCATTACAAGACAGCCACTTGCCAGCAAAGTAAGCGGTACTGTCTTTTCTTGTTTCTTGCGTGCAAGAATCGTCGAAGTATGCACCACTGGATAGCGTAGTAGCGTTTGCGAGCCGCGACAACAACCGGGTGACAGCGCATCCATCCCGCGTTCGCCCCGTAGTAGATGGCATATTCGGCGGCGCGGGGCGCGTCCAGTGCGTACGACGCTGTGTTTCGGCGGCAGGGGAATTTCGGTCGCTGTAGAAAGCGGATGTTTCAGTGTGAACTAGGCATTAACACACACGCACAAAGAAATACTCATGAAAGCACAGAAAGCGCTGACTTTCGAGTGAACGGCTTCACTGTTCGCGTTTCAGTTGATGCCGATTGTACATGGTCAGGTTTCAAGTAATGTGGTAATATTTTTAGGCAATATGTCTTGACGTCATTCATGCAAGCAACGCGTGAATGTCGTAATATCAAATGTCATGTGTGACGTGAAGGGCAAGGATGTCGTGAAATTAATCCATGACCCATAAAACATACCGTGCACGTAATTTATCGATATATATATTCTATGCATGCATAACATAGTTATACTGCATGGAAGGTGACAATGTGAATTAGAGTGGTGACAATGTCGGCATGAGGGGATTATGAATTTTTAATCATGCCGTCGAAGTTAGGCGTGAATATGCTTGGTTACGATGTTCCAGGCAAAGAATTTGCTTTAGAAGCGCATATTATGAATTTGTTTGAATTTTATTACGATGGACGCTCATGTCATAAGAAAGACACCCTCCCCTATCTACTATGTGTAAAGTAGATGCCGTCACGCTATGCACATTTTGGTAGGTATATACGCAATGAAATGGCCACGTTGGCACCACGATCGATTTTAGTGATTTATGCGTGACATGCCGAAATGACGAAATGTGCTTGCGTTTGCTCCTCCTGTACTGCATCATACATGTTCAAACAGTACCCATCTTTCGTAATGAGTATTTGTCAACTAGCTGCATGTTCTGTCATTGTAAGGTTGGCATGTGCATTGATATCTTTCATAATTCGTATTTGATAAGTCGTATCGTGCAGGTCCTACATATTTGGGGTATACAACACTGCATTTTAATGTCTGTCGTATCGCGCAGATTGTGTAGGTCGCAGATCGTGAAGGTTCCGGAACATAGAAGGTAACGTAACCACCGCCATGTCAACACGCTAACATTTTGTATTGTATGCAGTTTCATACATCAAATGCATATCTTGTCTCTATGTATATATGTCACACTGTACACTCAGGCTATCATGCCTAGTGAAGTCTGATATCACTATAGATTTCTTGTTGCCGGACAATATTTCAATTTCAACTTTCTACTTCAATATACACTAAATGCTACTGATTGATAAATAAATGTGATAGATAGGTAAATAGATAGATGAATAGATATATACATAGATGAATAGATATATAGATAGATAAACGAATAGATAGATAGATAGATAGATAGATATATAGATAGATAGATAGATAGATACGCTCGCTGCGCCTCTGCTTCAAATTCCTCTGCCCAAGTCTGGCTCATCTGCTCCGGACGATAATCTGTTGCCGCACATGTGCCTTGATGTGTTCACCCCCCCCCCCCCCTTCATGGTGTGACTTTACAAACGGATTTGGACCACGCGAGGGGCAAATATTTTGTACACCTTTCAGCAAGCACGCCGCATTAAAATGAAGGCTCTCCTATCTTGTGGCGTCTTCGTCTCCCGGCATGGAGCTCATCTTGTGGAAGCGCGACACCTTGCATTAATGAAAAAGCCGCTCGTTGCACTGAACTTCACACTCAAGCAACAAGCACCGTACAAAAGAGTACTCGCCTTGTGGCTGTCGCCAAGAGCCGAGCGGGTAGGAGATGGCTTAGCACGACGGCATGGACGGACGTGGACGGACCTGGCAGGGACAATGCTCCAGGCCAGGCTGCTAGGTGTCGGAACCCCGAGCAGGCACGTGACATGAACAAGCACGCGAGCAAGAACCAGCCGCGCTTTTCGTGACCTAAAACCACGCGCTTCCTTTGATCATGATGATAATGATAATGCTTTTTAAATGAGTAGAGCCCGGCCACTCAAGCAGATCGGCCAGGAGTCGGGCAGATCACACAGTCGGCATTTCAAATGCGAAGGATTTCTTCGTGAACTTCAGTGTCTTTGAGCGTATCTATCTATCTATCTATCTATCTATCTATCTATCTATCTATCTATCTATCTATCTATCTATCTATCTATCTATCTATCTATCTATCTATCTATCTATCTATCTATCTATCTATCTATCTATCTATCTATCTATCTGTCTGTCTGTCTGTCTGTCTGTCTGTCTGTCTGTCTGTCTGTCTGTCTGTCTGTCTGTCTGTCTGTCTGTCTGTCTGTCTGTCTGTCTATCTATCTATCTATCTATCTATCTATCTATCTATCTATCTATCTATCTATCTATCTATCTATCTATCTATCTATCTATCTATCTATCTATCTATCTATCTATCTATCTATCTATCTATCTATCTATCTATCTATCTATCTATCTATCTATCTATCTCGGTGCCTGGCAATGCCATGCCAGGCACCGATCTGCCTGCCATTATGTTCGCAGGCACGCACCGTGCTGTGTTGCTTTAATGCATGCGCGTTTGAGCGCGTCTGACGTCCCTCCGTCACGAAGAGAGGCAGACGCCGAGCTCTGGGTAACGTCGTCAGCGCGAAATGGAGCATGTCGCATTTCGCACCGGTTACCGCCGGGCTGCCCCGACGGACGCTGGTCGCGCTTTTGTTAGCGTAGCGTCGCTGCACCCAGCGTGGACGCGTGTCAACGTTACGACGGAGTATATTTGGCCCTTAATGATGCTCGCCTCGCCGTTTCGCTAGCTCTACATATACCAAACTTGGTATTGCATAACGCGAACGGACGACGAAGGTAAATGACACGTCCAAACATGATAATCATGACATGTCTGTCATGTAAAGCATCACTACATGCTAAGCTCACAGTGCGTGCGCGTGGTTGTTTCGCTTGCTTCACATATACCAATTTTGGTGTTACGTGACGTCAATGAATGACGAAGGTATATGACTGATGCAAACATGATAATCATTACACGCGTGTCATATAAGAACATGGCAACATACCATGCTCATGATAGGATCGCGGCTATTTTACTAGCTCTGTATGTACCAAATTTGGTATCAAGCGACTTGAATAGATGACGAAGGCAAATGACACGTACAAACATGATAATCATGACATGTAATGCATGTACGGCATAATTTATTTCCGCCTCGTAACGTTTTGCTGATTTTAAAGGGACATATCAACCTTCCTCATTCGTGCTTCACATCTCATCGATTCCCACTGTGTGGTGCGAATCTTCCATTTTTTAAAACCTTTCTGAAGCATTATTGTTTAGCCCTCCCTTGCAGAAGGCAAATATCAGTAAATTAATTTTGTGGTAACTCCTGAGAAAGACGATGTTGCTGTGTTCACAAAAGGCGCAAATGCTCGAGACTCATTTTGATTTTGCCTTTATGCATACAGATCAAGCACCAGTTTTATATAGTATTAATCCTCTAAGTTCTGTGCCGTAGCCATTTGTTCGTTAATGATTTCTGTAGCTGTGGGTGTTTAGACCTTGAGGTGCTCCTTCCAAATCTTATTCAAATGTATAGTTTGCCAAGGGCACAATATTTTGGACAGGACCAAGAGAAGGCCATCAACTCCCGTTGCGGGCGTAGGTTATTAACCATGAAGCTGTTTAGGAAATCGTTTCACGTGAATCAGTCGTAGAAAACGATCACCATCTTAACGGGTCTGTGCCACTGCGTGCCCTGCCAGAAAACTATTGGCTGTGTTCCAATTCTTAGACAGCACGTAGACAGTCTACGCAGACTGCTTAGAAGACAGCACCGAGCCCATCCTGTCCGAGATTAGGAACACGTTTAGACGGCAATTATGTTACGAGGCGCCACCTCGCGTAAAGAAGAAAAATCCAAAATGAACAAACATAACAGTTGTATTTTCTGGCCTAATTTGTGTTAAATTATGAAAAAGTGAAACGTTACTCACATTGAGCTTCTGGAGAAGCGCCTGCTTGTGTGCAGACGACTATTCCGGCGAAATTCGGTCTATCTGAGCGATTCGCTGAGTCATTATCTCGTTTATACAGCAAAGTAGCCTGCATCGTGTTTGTCTACGATGCGCTCTTCTTAGAGCTGTCAACTTTGCCAGCTACGTGAGAATTGGAATGGGACTCAAGATGGCCGCCGTACATTTAGCTGTCTATTTAGTCGTCTACGGTGATTATGCGAACACACTCATTGTCATCATAAGCGCATGCGTACCAGTGAAACTCGGTATATCCCACTATACTCGTCCACTGAATATGATGAAGACAACTGCTAGCCCAACAAATACTTGACTCTCGAAGGCTGCGGTCCGTAAACCCCAATTACATTGAAGGAGAAAATAATGGGAAATGAGAAAAGAAACTGCGGCTGCGAGAAGACTCCGAAGCGATGGAAGGCCAGATACGCCGACGAAGACGTGCCCTTTATTCGGTGGGAATGGTGAAAAACAATTATTGCACTCTTTATGTTCTTAAGTGCGTTCCCTTCTCTTTTTGGTATTTTTAATTAATTTCTTGCAAGGCGTAAAATTTCAAGTAGTCAATTTTTGACCAATCCCTTTAACTTTGTATGAGCTACGGTTGAGGCATCATCATCATCATCACCATCATCATCATCAACTATGATATGTGTGAAAGCTTCAATTCATCGCGAGTACAAGCGTATCCTGCCGGTACCAGAGGGTCGAAACGGGCGAGCTGGCATTTCGTCTCATGTTAAAACTTCAGCACGAACAAAACGACTACACACAGACAAGAAGGGCACTGTGTCGTCGTTTTGTTCTCGAGCTATAACTATCGTCATGCCATACCAACTAGCCCAAGCTGCCACACTTCAGCACGAAGTTTGCATTGCAGTGAAATGACATCCACCATGCGTTTCTGCGTCGATACGCTGAGATAGTTGCTAAATTTCTTGTGATCATTTTCCGCCCCCCCCCTCGCCATATTCTGTTACGATAGATTGAAAAATTGCGTGAATTGTCCCAATATTTAAATCTGGAGATAAATAGTTGGTTACTAACTATCACCCCATATCTATTACTTGTTGTTGTAAGCTTCCCGAGCACGTCATAGCGAAGTACGTCACTAAGTTTGCTAATGACAACACATTAGCCCCATTTCACCATGGGTTCAGACAGAGTTTGGCAACTGACATGTCACTACACTTGTCAAAGTCATACATATTTTCGCGTATACTTTTGATAAATCCGGGCATATTAATGCTGGTTTCTCAGATTTTAGAAAAGCTTTTGATTTAGTTTTCCCACAATAAATTGATTTTCAAAATTAAAAAATACTGTCTTTCCAGATTTTATTGTTAATTGAGTCTCTGCGTACTTGAGAAGTCGAACACAATTTGTTGATATAAGTGGTAACTGTTCATCCAAACTTCAGGTTACATCAGGTGTTCCCCAGGGAAGTGTTCCGGGACCCCTAATTTTTAAATATATATAAATATTGTTGAAGTTGTTCCTGAACATGTCGGAATAAGGCTCTTCGCCGATGATTGTGTATTGTACAAGGAAATTGTTACCATGAATGATCAACAGCTTTTAAATACCTGCCTGGATAACGTTTTTTCAGTGATGTAAGCTGCGAGATATGAAACTAAACTCAGACAAAGCAGTGAACATGAACATCATGAGAAAGAAGAACTTTTCTTCTTTTCCATATGCGCTGCAAACTCACATACTCAAAGAGGTCAGTGAATACAAATATCCTGGCGCAACGATAACAAAAAAAAAAAAAGCCAAGCCTGCACCTTCCGCGCAGGCCTGGGGTTTTTTTGTTTTTCTTCCGTGACAGGGAAAGCTAGAAGAAGGTCTTTCAGAGCCTTTTCGAAACACTTATTGGGTAGCTACTGCAATCACACTTGCTCGATATCCATTAGATCATCATTAATAAATTTATATGGGTAGCCGGCATTTGCTTTGCTATTTTTCGTCATTCTTCTGAGAACCGTGGTATCCGCTAAACACTTGCAAGGAATTTTGTGCCAATTGTTCATGCAGTTGCTGTCGACGATGAGGAATTACGGCTGTAGTGGGTATGCGCCACAGTCAATAGGGGACCAAGAACAAGCTTTTGTAACAGGTTGGAGGATGGCATGGCCTACTAGTTACGCTATTAGCATTGTGCGACGACTGCTTCTTCGTTCGCTGTTTTAAAACGCTTTATAAGTCGTATTATAGCGATTGCTTTCCCGACATCAAGCCTGCCTAAGGCAACTTTGACAAGTCACAAGCGCCGGTGTAGCTCAGTGGTAGAATATTCAGGAATACTGGGCGGGCACCCAGATGACCTGGGTTCAAGCCCTACTGTGTCATCGGTGCTAGGTTAACCCTGCCTAAGGCAAGTTTGACAACAAGTTACAAGCACCGGCGTAATTCATATTTAGAATACGGGGCTGGCACCCGGGTTCGAGCGCCACTGCTGTGTCATTGGTGCTAGGTCAACCCTGCCTAAGGCAAGTTTGACAACAAGTTAGAAACACCGGCGTAATACATAGGTAGAATACTGGGCTGGCACCCGGGTTCGAGCCCCACTGTGTGATCGGTGCTATAGGTGGCGGCGGACAACTGCACGTGAGCCGAGTTGTGATCTGATAACAGCTTTGCTGTAAAATCCAAGTTGGAATACGCATGTATCGAACATTTGCGCATCCGCCTTCCGTAAGCTGTGCTTTCTCAAGTACAAACTTCGTCTTGCCCCGCCATCTGTGAAGCTGTTAGCCTATAATACCATCATTAGACCTATTCTCTAATGGGCGTGCGTCACGTGGGACCCATACACACACAAAAGAAAGACACTCATGCCATAGAAACGATTCAACGTAAATTCACTAAGTTCATATTTTCCAATTACCGCATGACAGACTCCCCCACTGCTATCATGAAAGAAAATAATATGCAAGAACTTAAGCTTTGTCGCAAAATTCTGAGATTAAGATTTCTTTTTCATTTAAAAAACAAACATTTCGCACTAGATGCCTCTACGTTCATACAACCACTGACGTCACGACAAACTAGAAATCGCCATGATGCGTCGATAACACCATTCCAGACACGTACCAACCCCTGCGGACAAGTACGAACCATTGCAGACTGGAACGCCCTGCCGTTTGAGTTGCTACAACACATTGACTACCTTAGCCTTATCATGTAAAACCCTAAGCAATATCCTTTTTCTTTTCGTTTATATGTACAGGTAGTACGTGCACAAGTAATTCCAGCCGTTTAGAAGAATGTGTTAACGTAATAATACTCCTATTGCTGTGTCATGTGCTATATGGTGAGTATGTATTGGTGTAAATAGTTTTGTGAACATATACTTATTCTGGTCACAAATTGCTATTGATTTGTGTGGTGAAACTGTGGCTGAACATGAACTGCTATGTGTACATTTGTGTGTATGACAGTAATATTTTTGTGTACATTGCGTGCGTAGACTACTGATTCATTGTAAATTTTTTTGTACGAGTGCTTGTTTACACTCATGCATGAGCCCTGATTCGAGCTTGTAATATTCTGTGTATAAATAAATAAATAAATAAATAAGTAAATAAATAAATAAATAAATAAATAAATAAATAAATAAATAAATAAATAAATAAATAAATAAAAAATAAATAAATAAATAAATAAACGACGCTAACCTTCATCCCTCCGTCTGCTTAGCATCTTTTCACGCTCAAGCTTTAACGTTGGGTTTGTGACTGTCCATGGTTTAATTCAAACCACTCTGGGCTCACAATTAACGTGAACACAATAGAGCATGGCCTAGCTAAAGTGTACAGGAACAACCTGCGACGATCCTATAAGTTGCATCACATAGCTGAGTCCTAGAAACAACTATTTTGTATCTCTCTCAGACAGACAGGTGACTCAAAGGCTCCTGCGAGAGTCAGAGATGGAGAAGATGGAAGCAGCTGCCAAACAAACATACAGTCGGCCCAATAGGTAGACTGAGTGTTTTTGATTCACCGTAAGGATAAGGGGGAAGACCGACCAAGGTGTTAAAACCTGGCTATCGGTTCCCCACGGGGTGTTCTGGTCACAAAAGCGGCGCGATTCACTGCCAGCTGCGCCGAGTTGTGTCGCTGAAGTTTCAAGCGTACATAGTTGCCTTCTATCATCGTATACATTTTTAGCATATAAAACTGTTGCTATCGGAATTGTCCCCATAGGCAGTGGTGACAAACCCCGGCGAGGCAAGGCATCTACACTCAATCTTCTACTCTATTCTGCTTGACAGCGGCTAGGCAGATGAAAGGACTGTGCTTTATAGAAGAGAGAGAGGGGAAGGTTGAATTTACTCTTTCTCCCCCCTCCATTTCTTTGGAAGCTTCTCGCCCCGACGCGGTGGTCTAGTGGCTAAGGTACTAGGTTACTGACCCGCAGGTCGCGGGTTCGAATCCCGGCTGCGGCGGCTTAATTTCCGATGGAGGCGGAAATGTTGTAGGCCCGTGTGTTCAGATTTAGGTTCACGTTAAAGAACCCCAGGTGGTCGAAATTTCCGGAGCCCTCCACTACTGCGTCTCTAATAATCATATGATGGTTTTGGGACGTTAAACCCAACATATCAATCAATCATTGAAAGCTTCTCCGAAGAAGTACAAATAACGGTATAATAGACGCTGCTTTCAATTCATGGCACAGTGGGTATTATGCAAGTGTGCTTGCAGCAGTAATTTCCCAAATGTGTCGAAAAAAGGCTTTCGAAATGTCGCTATTCCAGCTTTCGCTGCGACTTTGCAGCGTGTTCCGCGCAGGGCTGGCGTTTTTTTATATAAAGATATGAAAGTGATTTCATATTGCGCAAATAAGCCTGGCCAGATGTAATGCAAATTTTCTCAATGCATGTTCGTGTTGACCATGTGGTACAGCGAATTATACGTAACTTCGGTCATTAGCACGCGGCGTGAAAGAGTAGAAAGTCTCCGTAGATATAATCAGCTCCAACTCTAACTGGTACAAATGCAAAACTGCGAAAGAAAAAAAATAATTCTGGCAACATAACACGGCGAATCACTGCAAAATATAATGGCGCAAAACATAAGCTGCGCCATTCATTTCGCAATAAAGAACTTACATTCGTATGTCTTGGATCAAAACACAAGCTTAAAACACACAATTCTTATTCAGCCTCGGTCTTTGACGCGGAAGACAAGTTATTAGAGCATTTCTTTGTGGCACACACTACGACCCATTTCGCCACTACTGCATGTATCTATATAACTTAGCCAGTAAAGATTCAGCAGAAGAAAAGCGACACACGTTTCAATATACCACCGGTGAGATTGTTTTATTGGCGCATACCAACGTTTTCTTAGATTTTTTTCCTTCCAACTTCTTCATCTTAACTACGTGACGTGGAATTCCTGAAACACAGGTTGCTTGCTCTTGTTTGTCTCTAAGTTAGCATGGAGATGTATGAACTATAGCTATGGCATGTCACTGATCTTTGCAGTGTGCCACGCACCCACTCGTGAAACAAGCTTTCCCAACGTGGTCACGCGTTATTGACGTTTGCTGCGGCGCACTTGACGTCGGCCGTCGAGAGGTACTGCCGCACGTGACGCCAGCAGTCTTCGTTAATGTCGTCCACCTGCAAGCGACCGTCGTCGACAGGATGGCAGACGACTCGGTCTTTTACGACTCCGACGACCTGCATAAACCCGTCCAGGCACTGCGTCCTCCTCAGGCGGTCTCGTGCTAAGACTGCGAGCTTGGTCTGGTCCAGCTGTGCCCACTTGGCAACCTCGTCCAGCAACGCGGGGTGTCGGACGACGCGCTCTACAGCTGCCGTAACGTACCTGCAAGTGATGAGCATTGCTATTACAGAAATTATTATATTTTTTATGGGGCAAGTTGAAGTAGAAGTTTATATTTCGCGCTCATATATGAAATATCAAACTTTTTTTAAATAAAAAAGTTGCCCGTAGTTAAAAAAAATTAGCAGATTCCACCTACAGTGGAAATCGATGATATGCGAAGCACGAATGAGAAAGGTTGATATGTCACTTTAAAATCAGCACAACGTTACGAGGTAGAGGTAATGATGCGATACCTGACTTTCATGTAATGATTATCATGTTTGGATGAATCGTTAACCTTCGTCATCTATTCACGTCACGTTATACCAAATTTGGTATATGTGAAGCTAGCGAAACGGCCGCGAGCACTTTATGTGCGTGATACATGTTGTTATGTACTTACATGACACGCGTGTCAGGAGTCATATACTTACATGACACGTGCACCAGTCATATATTTCGTCATTCGTTGACGTCACGTAACATCAAATTTGGTATATGTGGAGCTAGCAAAGCAGCCGCGAGCGCATCATGAAGGCCCCAGTATACTCCAAGGTAGCGTCCATTGGACGCGCGCGCACGCTGGACACAGTGACGCTACGTTAGCAAAACGCGTGCACTCTATAGTCTGACGCAAGGCGCAACCGGCGCGAAATGCGACATGCTGCATTTTGCGCTTATGCGTTACCCAGGCAACACTGCGTATCCCTCTTTTCGTGATGTAGAGACACCGGAAGTGCTGAAACGCGCACGAGTCAAAGCAACGCAGCGCGGTGCGCTCCAGCGAGTTTATGGTTAGACTGGCACCTGGCGTGGCAACGCCGGCGTGACGCGACGAAATGAACGCTGGTGAGCACGCGCACCACGTCATGTCAAAATCTATTGACGCATTGACTATGGAATGTAGTCACGTTCTCACATGTCACGCATCTCATGATTATTTCGTTTGCACCAGTCACATACCTTCGTCATCCATTGAGCTCACGTAATACCGAGTTTAGTACATGTGAAGCTAGCGAAACGGCCACGAGTGCATCATGAGCGTAGCATGTAGTCATGTTGTTACATGACAAGCATCCCATGATTATCATGTTTGCACCAGTCACATACCTTCGTTATTCGTGGCATGTAGTCATGTTCTTACATGACACGCATGTCATGATTTTCATGTTATCACTAAGCAAGTATGTTCTGCATACAGTCATGTTATGCCATACCAAGGTTGGTATCGATACCATTATCGAAACGGCCAAAAGAGCTAAAAGTTGTAGACGGCTTGATAGATAGAAAGATAGATAGATAGCTAGATAGATAGATAGATAGATAGATAGATAGATACGCTCTATGTCACCGAAGTTCGCCAAGAAATGCTTCGCATTTAATATTCATCAACGTACTCGTCGTGTGAAATCGAACCTGATCGCCCCGGTGCGAAAAAAAGTGCTGCGTAACACAGGTGGCACCCGTGACAGAGAAGTCATTAAAATTAGACGAAAAAGTGCCAATGCAATATGGGGTTAGAAAAATCGGCAAGCATATTGAACTACGGCAGCAGACAGCCAAATGTATACGCGTGCGATGGGTGGTGCACATCTGTTTCTTACTTAAACTATAAAGAGGCGCGAAAAAAGACTCTGGCTGTCGGCGAAAAGAGAGCCGCTTCAGGATTTGATGCTTCCCAGGAAAAGAAAAGTTTGCTATTTCGGTTGCTATTTCAGCACTCTCTGCGCCTCGCGCACTGAGCGTGCCTTGCGCTATGTTTTGATTTCGCTCGGTATGTTCAATGATGGATATCATGAACTGCGTTCAACTTTCTCGTTTTCAAAAGAGCAGGTATGACACAAATTTGCACGCAATACAACTTTAATATTGACGTCTGCCTGATTGATTTGTGGGGTTTAACGTCCCAAAACCACCATATGATTATGAGAGATGCCGTAGTGGAGGGCTCCGGAAATTTCGACCACCTGTTGTCGACTGCATTCATATATATATAGTCAAGTAAATCCTCCGTGAGCAGTCACAACGTGGTTTATTTCGACGTTTCAGCCAGAGTCTGGCCTTCATCAGGAAGGTTTCTGATCTACCTCACGGAACATTACTACTTGATTACTGGCAACGCCATGGCCACTCCACCACCATGCCTGCATATATATATATATATATATATATATATATATATATATATATATATATATATATATATATATATATATGAGATATAACAGACAGTAATGCAAAGGAATGTACAGGGGAAGTTATTAAAACCAATGGAATGTAAATAAGAAGAAAGAAAAGTGGATGGAAAAATTACCAACTGTGAGCAGGTTTTAATAACTTCCCCTGTACATTCCTTTGCATTACTGTCTGTTATATCTCATTTAATATTGTGTTAAAACACGGAAAAACGAGACCTTAGCTATACACTTCTTTCCTTATATATATATATATATATATATATATATATATATATATATATATATATATATATATATATATATATATATATATATATATATATATATATATATATATATATATATATATATATATATAGTGGGAGTAATAATTCAATGGGCCAGTTAGTCTTCGTGAAGGTACGGGATATGGCACAACGGGAGCGTTGTCAACAAGGATAAATATATTTATTTCCCAACAGTTTCAGAAATAATATATATATATATATATATATATATATATATGAGATATTAGGTTGTATACGAGGGGACTATTGGTCAGCTGCCCGCTCGTGATAAGTTCACGTGCTACGTGACGCCACACATGCGCATAAAAGGGTGTTTCACACTCACCGCTTGGCTTACAGATGGCGCTGACTGACACTCCCTCATATAAATTCACATATAAACCCAGAAAAGTGGATGGAGGGAAGGCCGCTGTGATAGCTCAGTGGTTAGAGCATCGAACGCGTTATTCGAAGGTCGTAGGTTCGATTCCTGCTCGCGGCTGGTTATTTTTTCACCCACTTTTCTTCCTTCTCATTTACATTCAATTTGTACTAATAACTTCCCCTATACATTCCTTGGGAATTGTTGTCTGTTATATATCATTATTATTGTGTCAAAACAGGGAAAACGAGCCCTTCGATATACACTTCTTTCCCTTTTATATATATATATATATATATATATATCTATATATAGATGCTGGATCCTGGTAATTAGTTTAATGATACGAACAAAAGTCGCAGTGACAGTGAATGAAAGTCACAACATTTAATCTAAGCTTGGGCATGAACCAGCTTTCATCAAGTATGAGCTGTGCTATTGCTTTCGACTTTAAATAACATTGTCGTAATACATAAATACACACGCTCACAATTCGTGCAACCGTGCCAAGTGGAGGGGCCAGAACAACAGCAAGAACAACTAAAAAGCTCGGTCAGAGAGAGGAAGAACGCGCACACACACACCAACACAGTGGGAAGTTGTTAGAACACGAGAAAAGTTCGGGTCAGAATAAACAAGCAAAAGAGAAATAAGTTTAAAAACAGGTGTTAAAGGGTAAAAGTCGATTGCCATAAAAGTCTCCATTCTCTACGTGAGGCCAGCTAACAAGCTAACAAGCAAAGCTTGCAGCATCGTAACTGCCTCTGTCAGTGTATGTCACCTCAAGAGCGGGATAGTGAGTGGAGAGGAAGGAATGGAGGAGAGTGTTGCAAAGTAATAACGGAGCAACTTGGCGCGTGCCACACTCTATCGACGAAGAGGAAGCAGACCGACATCGGGGCACGCGCACGTGGTCGGGGCAGTTCGCCTCTAGAATTGGCAATAAACGGACGTCTCTTCTTCACGTCTGCGTAACGAGTCGTTTCGCTAAAGAGAACAAACAATAGAGGAAGGAAAGGAGGCGATTCGGCCGCCGCTGTCCGCGCCCACAAGCGTCACCTTTAAGCGAAGGAAAGCCGATAAGCACATAGACATGATTGATTTGTGGGGATTAACGTCCCAAAACCACCATATGATTATGAGAGACGCCGTAGTGGAGGGCTCCGGAAATTTGGACCACCTGGGGTTCTTTACCGTGCACCCAAATCTGAGCACACGGGCCTAGAACATTTCCGCCTCCATCGGAAATGCAGCCGCCGCAGCCGGGATTCGATCCCGCGACGTGCGGGTCAGCAGCCGAGTACCTTAGCCACTAGACCCACCACGGCGGGGCATAAGCACATAGACATGCAAAAGAGGGATGCAAACATCATGACACGTGACGGACTCATGGGCGCGTGAAGCGTTCGGCGTCGCAAGAAGGTTAAACTTGCGGAATACTGAACAGCAGACAAAATTTTAAGGTATGCAGTGTCCTTGCGAAGAAACTGTGCCATGAGTAGCTCGCATCGGTTGCGTATGGACCAGAGAAAATGTCCTCCGAGTTCCTTCCTGATAGTTTGTCACCACCTGTTGCAACTTGTCACACCGCAGGGTCTTGAAAAGGATTGGTAGCTTGCACTTCCCGCAGTAAGGCAATGTCATCTTTGATTGTGTAGTGCGTGCGCACGTACGAAGTGGGCGGAGCACTCATGATGGTCATTCGTCCCGCGCATCTCTATAGCATCTGAGCAGACGGATATCCAATGAAATCGGGTGACTGGGGATCGTCCGGCTGTTTTCGATTCAGCTTTCTAGTCGCGTACGAGGTGACGCAACGCGCCTTAGGTCAACACGAGCACAAGAGCCCAAGATTGGCTTGGGTTCGGCGCTTCGAATTCGGCTGTGACGTCTGCCACCACCTGGGACCACATGTTTCTGCTTCTTGGTTAACCAACTGTACGGAGTGCTTCGGAACTGATTTTTTTTTTCGTTCTTTGGGTGCAATATACTGCGTCTGTTTATCGATCTTTATTTAGAAGACACTTCATGGTCCATTGGTGCTTTAAATTAGCCTGTGCCATGGACTCTAAGATTAAAGTTTCCAAGGAAGCGACACCCTCCTCTTTACTCCTCGTCTACGTTCCTCGTGCGCCCCTAGAAGGTTCAAAACTTCCATAAAGAAGATGATGCTTTGGTTCTGTTGCTACGGTGAATAGATGTAAATGAAAGGAAATGTAAGGAAAGAAGCAGTACAATAAACGGTTACCCAATTGAATACAAACAACACAAGAGCAAGCGGGATGCTTGTTACTCAACTGGCAACGCTGTGTACTTCTATAGTTCACACCACTCGCCATGGCGTCTCGCATCGTACATCGTAGGTTCGTCCACTTCTCCGAATGTGTTTTGCTCGTGCTTATGCTCTGAGACAGTGAATGCGCTTGTTGCTTGATCCTGTCAATGACCACAGTACGTGGTTTTGGGACTAGTGATTGGAGCCGGCTTGTGCACACGCAAGGAACAACCACAGCCAGACTGTAACGAACGGTTGACTAGCAGCACTGCTCTGACAGTTTTTTTTCTGAAAAAAAATGCGCTTATTCTGACAATCGTCATGCCAGGCGATTCTAATGCGGTGCGCGGATCTTCACAAAAGTGAGAGTTCTACCAAAGAGGTGTGCCGAAGCAGCGCGTTTCGACTCCTTTTACCGCGTTCTAGAGAAAGTGGCTCAAACTCGTCAAGCGTGATTTGTTCCTGAAAGTGCGTTCACTAAACCCTTTACTTGTTTTGTACGTGCATACACACAAATACTTGTAACAATGGGCATGCACTAGATGCGCTTTAGACGCCCTGCTGATGTTTCAACAAAAACCAACCTTTACCCCCGAATGCAGAGATGTTACTTGACTCGTACTTGACTCGTTCTTGACTCAAGACAGTCTTGCCGCTCGCCATAAATCGTTCTCGAACTTGCGGATGACTTGAAGGCGACTTGGCTCGGTCGAAGTCAGGACAAGTTTCAAGTCAGCTGCGGGGCTAGCTTGAAAGCGACTTCATGCGTTACTCCAACATGGCCACCTCTCGAATGGACGTCGCGCGGAGGGTGGCGGCTTTTGAGTTTACTTTGCCTCTCCACTAGCGTAGCATTTTCTGAGGCGCACTGCCTGCCAAAGATTCTTGGACCCGCTTTACGTGACCGAGGAAATCCGATAAAGTTGTACGACGAGGAACAATTCCACGCTCGATACAGATTCACGAAGAACGCCGTGCGGCAGCTGCTGGGTATGTTGCCGCTCCCTGAAAGTGGGGGACAACCGAGGACAGCCTGTGCCTCCAGTGTTACTGCTACTGGTGGCTTTCAGGTTTTAAGGCGCTGGCACATTCCAAACAGTCACCGGGAATCTCGTCCGCATTCCGTAGTCGACAGTTGGCCATACAGTAGGAGAAGTTACGCAACTCATCGCAAAGCACCTGTGCGCAATGCTGGTGTGCTTTCCGCAGCCGGCAGCACTTTGTATAGTTATGCGGGACTTTTATGAAGTGGCTGAGTTCCCTGGTGTTACAAGGCTGTGTCTACTACACACACGTGCGTATTATTAGCTTTGGTGGGGACGACGCCGAAGTGTTCCGCAACCGCAAAGGCCATTTCTGTTTTTTTTTTAAACACGACGACAATTTCCACCTCTTTCGGTACAAGATTGACTCGGCGCTGTGTCTGTGTGCCTCGTCTATCCTTTCGTCCCGTCTAGGGCGCTGTTTCTTGCTCAGAAAGCCATCGCTTGTAGCACAACGCTACGCGAAATTCCGCGCATATGAAAAAGAGGTGACCCTTTCACGGTTTTTTTTATCCGCTTCTCCATCATGCAGCGAGACACTGCTGCACCCCGTTAAACAGAATTCTGCTGAGGGCAATGTCCTGACTCCCGCTTTGTCTCTGGTTACCAAGCTTAACGAAAGAATACGAATCACATTTGTTCCCAGAACTTGTTTTTTTTTCATATATAACTGCGACCTAGCCCACTACAGGCATGTACACAGGCGAACAGAAAGGCAAATACTGTGAAAATCGCGTCTCCTCGTGAGCCAGGTCAGCACAAATACATGCCATGACGTTTGATTGAAAAAAAAAAAAAACGACGGAAGAACTCAACGCGATGCTTGTTTCGCCTCCAAACAAGCAACCGTGGAGAAACGCCCCGCATTTGGGTGGCCACTAAAACCAGCGGGCAACGAATGCTTTACAGAAGCAACACTGCGCATCGCTGTGGCGGCAGGCACCACATGCCGCTCGTTAGCCGTAAAATGGCAAGAATATGCATGTGACTCTTCGTTTTTATAGTTATTTTAAAACGTATGGTTTTTTATGTAATGCATGCCTTACGCGAACAACTTCATTATTACCCTCGTTAGCAGGCGAGCAGCGTGTTTCTGCTTTGAAGCTCGTTCTTGACTTGACCAAGCAAGACAGCCTGAGCATCTATGAAACGCGAAGGCTGACTTGGGCGTTTGAAGTCCGCTGCTTGCTTCACGCCGACTTGCTCAAGTTAAGTGGAAGTCGCGAGCCAAGTGACATCTCTGCATTCGGGGGTTTAAACTCGCTTCGCAAAGCCGCATCGACATACTATACGTCGACGGCGTTGCACAAACTGCGTTCGCGCGAAATGTTTCGTAGCTTGACGGTGTGCAACATTTCACCGTGGTATGTTTAAGAGAGCAAAACCATTTTTTGTTATTTTACTGCTACCCAGCAAATGTGAAAAAAGTCACAGCATATCCACGGAATGAATGAGGAGTGGGATGAAGCGTCCATTCGTCCAACCGTCCTATGTGTCCATCTGGCCGTGCATGCGTCCATGTGTCCGATCGTGCTTGAGAATACAGACGGCGCGCGGGGTAACGCCGACAAAACGAGGGCCAAGGAAGCCGAGCGCAAGCGTCTTCAACGCACCCGCCGCTCTTTTTCATCCATGCCACACCAACGACCCTCCACTTACGGCGACTATCCAGGAGACTGAGAGAGGCACTAGTTCTCCGTGTACACAAGTACAACCCGTGCAGCAGCCAATCGAAGAGTAGCGGTACCGCGCCATGTAGAATATGCTCACTCAAATGCAGTTTGCAAGCACTTATTTGAGACGGCGCTGTCGAATATACTGTTTGGGAGATACTGCCTTCTTTTTTTCTCGTCTCTTCTTCTCCATGTTACGCGTGACGCATAACAAGGTTAGGCTACGAGGAGCTTCGCCTCTAAAACTCAGATGCCTTCACATGCACTGCGAAGCAATCTTGTCTGAATCGGCGCCAACTGGAACGCTCCTTCACTTCAGTTTATGTCCTGGCTACGATTTCGTCTTTCGTCAAGGCGGGAATCTGGCTGGGGCCTTATGCGCATGCGTACTCCTTTTGAAAGTTTTGCATAACAATAAATAACACCACAAGCCATTTGCAAAATCACGCACGAAGAATGCACCAATTAGAGACGCGGATGGTGGAGAAAAGGAGGCATGTGAGAGAGAGTGGAGGACGGCGTCAAGAACAATGAGTGACGCACCCTTAGAAACATGTATTATCTAGAGAACTCGGCCTGTGCCTGGTAACCAGCCTTCTTGATTTTTTTTCTCTGTACCACGTGCGAGATTTTAAGTTTATATCTGTCTATCTGCCCTGAGACCACCCATTATTTTCATCCGAACGTCTAAGTGATTATAGCGAACTAATCTTGTTTCGAAAGACGCCTAAACCGCATTGCCTTGCGTCGCATCGCCTGAAGCTTATGCATTCTTTCGTTTTATACCTTCGCCGTGTAAGCCAGCGCCACATGTTACCATGGTGGCGAATATGAAAAAGTCTGTTCGAAATTTCGGGTGATTGATTTGTAAGTTTGTGATGTTTTCGTCTTGTGCAAAAAAATGGACTGAAAACAACTTGCAATATTTATAGACGTATTCAATCAGGGTCTTTTTGTTGATGCACTACGTTCAGAAAAATAATACAATGCAATTCCTTCGACATTTTAGCCAATCAAAGCACATGCATTAGTGAAGAAAGCCACACGAACATTCATGGCGACACTCCACTCCCTATTACGCATAAACGCAATATCTCCAATATTCCATGGGCACTGTTTTCCTGCATAACGTTCATATGATATTTGACAGGTGAACCTCGGAGGAGCTCGAATTTGTTTACAGTACTAAGGCAACCATACATTTACAGATTTCGAGCTTCCCACTTTCCCTCCACCAAAAAGAGAAAGAACTGTTCAGCGTTTCTCTTACCTATCCAGCGGTGAAAGCTTCCTTCATCAGAGCTGCTCGTGCGACGAGACTGAAGTTCCTCAGCGTTGCCTGCCTGACAGCGAGCCAATGGGCGACAGCATCCGATTCTAGGTGGGCATCGTAGTTCACCCTCATTAGTGTGTAGTTATCTTCGATTCCCTCTGAGAGGCGCCGGAAAAAAGCCAGTGGTGTTGGCGGCAGCTGTGTTGGCTAAGCGTAACAACCTGATGCACGTATTTCGTATGAGTGAGTCGGCGAATTCCTTAGTGTCGCGGATGCTCATGCGGAACATTCTTACTTTCATTTCTTTGACACTCCTGTTTCGAGAGAGCGACTCGAGGATGATATTCCACCATTGTTGTAGACCACCTGCTTCTGCCTCAGCAGCGCCTACGACGCCCAGCTCCAGGACTTGTAACGTTGCACTCGATCTCAGATATTCGGCTAATGCCAATGACAAACTCGTGTGGTCATTCTGGATCCAAATGCTGATGTATATTATGTGCTCATGGCTCGGTAGCCGGCGCAAAAATTGCTATCTTGTTGGTGTTAGTTGCCGATAAGGGAAAAAATGTCCTGAAAATGCCTTGCAGTCAAGCAAGTCAATCTGTCCCGTGCATCGGTAATATCCAAGGAAAACATTTCCTTCACAGCCGCTGCCTTTAAGCTCGGAGCAGAGCCACTGGAGGGTCACAATACTCTGATAGTACATCAATGTTGACCATTTTGAGACTTCCTTTCGTCGGCAGCACACGGAAGAGAACGGACCACATGGCTGGGTGCAGTATAGAGAAAGAAAGGCCCAATTCTTCCAATATGCTATTATCAATCAGACAAGTAACCCAGCAGTTATAATGAGTTCAACACAGGCTGTTCTCGCTCTCGTGCAGTCCGAATATGTAGCTCACGTATTATAAGGTTTTCCTTTATTATACGTGACATCAGATTAGCGCTTTCTTTGTCTTCCAGAAAGCCAGAAAGCGACAGTTTTTCAATGCTCCGATTTTTTGAAAACGCCTTCTAGTAAGGCCCGTTGCATGAATAGATTCATCATGGTCACAGACAAGGTGTTCAGCACAGTGGTCAAGCTGAGGTATTCTTTTGGAGCTTGCGGACGTGTGTCACTGTTGATTAGTAAACCTTCATTGCATAGCTCTTCTAGAGAGGGTTTTCTTAAGAAGCTGGTGAACACCATGTCGATGGTCGTCTCTTGGGCCAAATAGCCACTTATTGTAGGCAACCTGAGAGACGATGACGCTTGCAGCAATGTGCACAGCACGTCCATAAAGCCGTCCAGAAGACACTTGAAGCACGTCAAGTGGAGCGTTTCGATTTGCGTCAGACAGGGTAGCGCGGCAGAAGTGGTGCTCGCCGCTGACGCCTCCATGCCAGATATTTTCAAAGTTTTGACCCACTTCTTTTGAAAAATTGCACGCAGGGCACGCATGCTTGTGTCATGGGTGGCGGAAAGGTCGAGACTGATGCTATCAATGCACTTGTGCGTTGCCAGCAACCACCGAAGACGTTCCGTGTGTTCATGTTTGCACGTACCAGTATGTCCCATCGTTGGTAAAGTGAAGGGGGAACTCCGAATGCGGATCTGGTTGGGACGTCTGGGGCTGCTCTTCAAGTTCAAATCCGGAACCCCGGAGCATCTTGTTCCAGGTCGCCAGCTTGGTGACTATCTGACACGTTTGTGCTTCGGATGCTGTACAGAGTATGAAGTGACCAATGGTGCCTCCGTCCAGGCTTTCCATGTTGTTGTATGCAAAGTTGGTTAGTTAGTAGGTGTTGCGACTACAGTCGGCCGTGTTCTGGAGGTGTTCTTTGCACCTGCATGAATGTAAAGTTATTTTGTGGCGAGAGAGGGCATGCGAAAATGTAACTAGAAAGCTTGCGTTATGAGAACCACGTATTTTCTCTCAATTAACGTGTAAAGTGGAATTTAAGTAGAACAGTGCATTGTCCCTAAATTACGTCTCAATGCAAGTGATGAATATTTCTCAAGGTAATTTCATTTTTATTAGAATATTACAACCTTTAATTGCCATAAATATTTCAATGCGAAATGAACTTCCCTAAGGTAAGTGGTCACTATTCAGTATTCATATTTGAACTGAGAGTACAAAAGTTGACATCAAAGCAGTATTAGATAAAAGAAATAGCATAAAAGTGGCATGGCTCCCACACGTCAATTTTTTCTTTTCGAAATGCTAGAGAAATGTTGAGACAGTGTCACTTTAACAATTATTGATTTACTTCAGAACGCGCATATTAACGTCATCTCCTTTTCTAATAAGGCACTTGAATTCTTTAAGGCCACCTAAAACAATCCCCAAAAAAACCTGAGAATCTAGCCTACGAAATCACAATCCACCCTAAACTGGAATACGCATTCTCAATACGGAGCATTCACCAAACATATTCAAGCAACTTTCTCGAATCTGTGCGAAACGGTATTGTAAGGTTATCGATAATAATATCCGGGTTTGAACATCCGAAAGTCATGATATGATTATGAGAGACGCCGTGGTGGAAGGCTCCGAAAATTTCAAACACTTGGGTTCTTAAAGGCGCACCTAAATCTAAGTACACAGAATCTGTATTTTTGCATTCATCGAAATGCCACAGCTGCATCGGGATTCCATCCAGTCACCTTCGAGTTAGCAGTCCCTTGGCGTGCTGTAAGGTTGATATACTCAGATTATTCGCGTCTTGTCAGCGTTTCGCCGTTGAGAACAGAATTAGATAGCCTGACCCTTGCTAGTCGTCACCCTATCTTTTTCATGGGCAAAAAAACAAAAAAAAATGAAAAAGAAAACACTGCTTACAATACAGTGAGTACAGTATGGTCCACGTTTAAAGGGAACGCTCGAATGCACACGATGATTATTCCTGGCCCTCTAAGAGCATGTAGATTAAGAAACAATCTTCATGTAAGTCGATAGTCAGTCTAGAGGAATCGGAGCTTTCAACCACGAGTAGCCTTATGCATATCTAAGCCGCTATGATGATGTAAGATAGCGAAATCTAAACAGGCTGCCCACGCACTTGTTTTTTTTTAACAGTGGACCCGTCTGTACATGTGCACAATGGTTCTTCATAAAAATGCTTCAGGTAACTTATGACGCGGGCAACTGAAGCCTTTTTGATGAAGCACCACGGCCGCTCTAGCAGCCGCAGAAGAACACAAATATTTCTGCCACTTCACCCTCAGTACCACTCTTAACGTGATATAATGAGCTCGTTACGTAGATATTACGGCGTACACGTCGGTATCAGCGTGGGTGTCCTTGGTTGCAAGTGAAAAATCATCGTCTTGTGCGTCACCGAAAATCGAGAAAGAAGCAAATAAAATAAATAATAAAAAAATA
The DNA here is from genome assembly GCA_013436015.1 of Rhipicephalus annulatus. Lineage (NCBI taxonomy): Eukaryota > Metazoa > Arthropoda > Arachnida > Ixodida > Ixodidae > Rhipicephalus > Rhipicephalus annulatus. The sequence goes on along the minus strand of WOVY01006784.1, from coordinate 15,835 downwards.
TGGGTGTTAGTGGGGGGATTGAACCCGGCTCGTCTACATGGCAGGCGGGTGTTAACCGACACAGTAATGCGTCTGCTTGTGAATGCCGTGGAAATAACTGCCTCTGCTTGGAAACGCCGTGAAAGTAACTTTCACGCTTTACATACACACGTGTCGTGTACACATGCTTCAGAATACGATATGTAATATGGCTGTAATATTGGTCGATACAAGCGTACCTTACCATCGGGCGTCACAACATGTGATTATCATGATGAATTCTTGATTTAAAGTCGGTCATCCACTACAAAGGCCTACACGTTACTTCGCGCATTCTCTTAAGGCCATGTAGTAGGATCATGGCAAGTTTGAAAGAATTTCGTGCACTAAGTGTTTGAAGTACGCACCACAAAATATCGTTCAACTATCGTTCAACTATCGTTCAACTTCGCGTTCAAAAAAAAAAAAAGAATTTCGTGCACTAAGTGTTTGAAGTACGCACCACAAAATATCGTTCAACTATCGTTCAACTTCGCGTTCAACTCTCGAACGCGAAAATTAAGGCTTTCCTAACTTTTATAGGTTGCGAGACAGACAGACAGACAGACAGACAGACAGACAGACAGACAGACAGACAGACAGACAGACAGACAGACAGGACAGACAGACAGACAGCTGGACGGACAGACGGACGGATGGACGGACGGACAGACAGACAGCTGGACGGACAGACAGACAGCTGGACGGACAGACGGACAGATGGACAGACAGACAGACAGACAGACAGACAGACAGACAGACAGACAGACAGACAGACAGACAGACAGACAGACAGACAGACAGATAGATAGATAGATAGATAGATAGATAGATAGATAGATAGATAGATAGATAGATAGATAGATAGATAGATAGATAGATAGATAGATACGCTCAAAGTCGCCGAAGTTCGCTAATAAATGCTTCGCATTTAATAAGAGCTGCTCTTTGTGCCAAACTTCACACTCATCCAGCAGGCGCTGTAAGAATAGCAGTTTTCTAAATTTCAGACGGCACGTTAGAGCTCACCTAAGTGCTCACCTTGTGGGTTTCGGCAGGCGGCAAGCGGGTAGACGACGGCTGAGGATAACAGAGTGGGCAGACGTGGCAGGGACAATGCTTTAAGCCAGGCAGCAATGCATCGAAACCACGAGCAGGCACGGGCTTGAATTGTGACTCGGATGGTAGTCGGTGGAGCAATGGTCCGGCTGTTAAGGTCACCTTGATGCAGCTCACTGTGCTTCGGTTTGAGCTAAGAACCAGCCACGTTCTTTGGGACCCGAAATCACGCGCTTCCGTACATGACGATGATGATTATGATGACATCAGATGAATGGCACTCACCCACAAAGAGGGAAAGGCTTACGTTGATTGCTTGGCTCAACCCACTACGGGGGTATTGATCAATAATGAGGAGGCGATAGCTGGTTAATTGGTTAGTTGGGTTGAGTGTTCTTAGAGCCCTGGCGCAGCCCACCAAGGGGGATCCACCAGGGAACGGAGAGGTGACAAAACGATAATAAAGCCAGAAAGATACTCTCTGACCAGAAAGAACATATCAGAGAAGTACCTTAGGCTTGTTTGTACATAACGTGAGCGACATAAGAAAGTTCACAGTGGATGGTTGGCGTGATTTTCTGCGTCGGAGCGGGGATATAATTGTATATAATTCGCTCTATGAGTCGTTGCGAATATTTTGGATTATACTGAAGAGGGAGGTGGCCAAGATGAAGAGGAACACTCTGCATTTAGTAAATGAAATCGTCTCGTATGCGGTGGGCTGACTCGTGCAGTGATGATGATGATGGTCTGTAGGAATGGCTCACTCCCATTCAGGGAGATTGGCCAACATCCAAATGCCAAGCTTTCTCGACTTCTCCCCTCTTCAACGTTTAGTTTGCCAAGGTGAACGAGTAGCTTGGCGACTGCTGGACAATGAGCCTAAAGGCCAAACCACGGTAGGGCTGCAAGTCCGGTTACGCTTCGTTTTTCTGGACCGTTTCGGTTTTTAGCCGGTCTGGAGACGGAGGCTGTTCACGGTTTGGGCCACATGAGTGGAACGAATGAGCATGCTGATTGGCTGACGCGTTGTTCGCGAAGTGCTGGCTACCGTTCGGCCAAACAGCGGTGTTGTTCGGTGGCGACTATCATCAGCAGTCGACACAAAACGTATACTTTTTTCCTATGTGGGGTCAATTTAAATGAAGTACGTGTACCATTACGTTCTGTTCTGCAGTGGCACGAGTTGCATTTGCGGTCTTGGGCGCTAGGAAACGCTACGAAAGGGCGTTAACCTGCGCTATTGGTGATATTCACTTAGGCTGCCGTATCTCACATGTAATCAGCGCGTCCGCACTTGGCGCGTTCAGCGTGACGTCGCCGTGCTTGAACGTGCCCACGCTTCAGCTTGCTATAACACGAAGTCCCTGCACACGTTTCAAAGTCGATAATTCAGGTAGGCACGCTGACGACGATCAGGCCATCAATCGCGAGGTTGCAGACATGTAGGTCGAGACAGACAGACAAGAAGCTCAATTCCCCCCCCCCCCCCCTCCCCGAAACGCTACTCTTAGAGCAGCGCTGCGGGCCGCTCTAATGAAGTGCGCAGCGCTCGCGCTATGTGACAGCGCCACAAACCAAACCAGGGCTCGACAACCTACTGCGGCCGGGCCTCAAGCACGTGCCCCCGCACGACGTCCGAAGTACAACCCCCCCCCCCCTTACTTTGTGACATTTTATCTGAAGGCTAACATAACAGTTTTGTCCTGAAGTAGATTTTCGCTTGTAAGTTTTAATTGTAAATTGCAAATTTGTGACAATTGTACTAAAAATACCCGTAGCGTCTATATATAGATCTATTCCAGTTTCTTACATTTTTTTTAATTCACAATTTTTTCCGTTTACGTGGGCTGAATTTCTCATCCTACCAAACTGGGAATGTGAGGGGAGATAATTACGGGTAGTGAAATATTACGACTCATACGCGGACCAGTGGGCAGACACACATTTAATAAACTTAAACATAACGAAAAGTACACAGCGTGAGACAGCATAATGGCAAACATTCCTACAATGCACGCAGACATATTTCGATGCTCCCTTTACCTAGAAAGATTCACCCCAAATGACACAAGCAAAGACAGCGATCATAGGACAGTGTACAGTGGAGATGGAAATAAAGATGAACAATGTGGCAACTACATTCTCAAGAGTTTCCATTTTCTTTCAAGCAGATGTAGCCCAAGGCTTTATTAACTGGCTTGCTTGTCGCTGCGCATTCTTTTTTTTTTAAATTTCAGCTGGACATCTTCTGCTCTGAAGGCTGGAGACGTTGAGGAACTTTCTGTGCTGCAGTGAATCGATCTTCTGTATATTCACAAAAAACATTTTGGTTGTTGTATAAATACATGTGGAATTAAATATGGAAATAAGAAAAATGTTAGTATTTTTGTATCCCTTCCGGCAAAAAGTGTGGTTGGAAAAGGGGGTGATACCGACGACAAGCATGGTGAAAATAGCACAGTACATAACCAAACACCTAAGTAGTCCTGGAATGTGCAAGTGACTCAATGATGAAAACCTAGAATAATTGTTTGCTCTATCCCACTCTTGACAACTGTATTCATCACTGTAATGTTAGTGTCTTGGTAGCTTAGCAAGCAAAGTTCTGTGATGCTAAGCACAAGGAAACGGGTTTTTGATTCTTGGTGATGGTGGCTGCCATTTCAATGCGGGCAGAGAGCAAGAGCACCAGTGTACTATTGTGAGCAGTCTGAGAAAGAACACTAGTGAATGAACAGGGAAATGGCTGTCGTTTCACTATGCTTCATTATCAATATCACATTAAATTCACATGCAGCTAGTGATACAATCAGCTGCTGTATTGTATCAGCACTAGCGAGGCGGCAGTGGCAACGCTTAGTTGAACCATGGTGCCCTTTGTAAAAAACAGTGAACATATAGCGCACACATGAAGAACAGAAAAACTAAGATGGCGCGTGGCGCAAGGATCTAGGCGCTTTTTCACTGGAACAAATGGCAGCGTTGAGACGCACTGCTCAATCTCTCCAGGCGTATTCGTGCCGAGAACCCGTTCATCTACAAACCAAGTCTTCGTATTTTACACCCTTTTCAGTGTTTCCGTCAGCTACTGAATTAAACCACGCAGGCAGTTTGAGGCTATTTGCTACGCTCTTCCGCATTCCCTGCCATACTGCTCACTATAGTACTCATTTTAGGTTAATGTTTATGTTAATGTTGAAGAACACAAACAGAATAATCCACAATATCTTTTTACAGTGCATTATAAACATACTATGGCTTTTGCACATAATGTTCAAATGATATGTTGGTTTACAAGGCTCGCATTTGTCCAACAAAGGCTTCATTTATATTTTACGAGTTTGGCTGCTGCATTATTCTTAAACAGTACCTAATAAAAGTACCAAATTTCTATGAGATGACCGACTAGATTGGGCTTTTTATGACTGTGATCGTCCGAACACACCTGATTCTGTTCTCAAAGTAAGGGTAGTAGCCCAGCTATTCGAATGACCTAATTGAATGCTTACACACACATAGCTTTCTACCAGAACACAAACATATGTAAAACAATAAAATCAACTTCACAGTCCTCACCAAATATGTGTTCACTAGTCATCTGCTCTCACAAATGCCTGTACCAAAAGACCACACAATTACGAATCTGCAAGAACCGAAAAGTTATGATTCTTTAATGCGCGAAATGTTCTAGTCTGAACACAAAACCATACACATGCATATCGTCCAGTTCAAACTCAAGTCCACACATAAAAAATGAACGTGCCCAAGATTCAAATTAAAGCACGCCTACAAGTATAGACCTGTCAGCAGACGCAAATTAAGCCACTTTGTAGTTACATGTCACCAAAAGATGTTCTTGAGGAACCACACAGGTAACTAATTTTTCAAACAAATAGTACGTGAAAGAAAAAATATAAATCCAGCTGTTATAGTTTGACCAATAACCCGTGGCTGGTTAATTTGCATGGTTTGCATGGTTTGCATGGTTTAATTACTAACATGAACACACTGCACGATGCGTGACACATAAAACAGCACTTGAAGCTGCTGCAACCCACTGCAGGTATACGTCAAAGGACACTATCGATCCCTCGAAAGCTATGCTACCATCACAGAGCAAAAAAAAAACAACAGCAAAATAGTTTAGAAACAATAAAACATGCATGACAGCGATGAGAAGGCAAAAAACTAATGCATTTCACTGGGTACTCTGGACACCGAGCACACAAAAATGGCATAAGCCGAACGCAGCAATTCAATATCTTGCACATTTGTGTTCAATGAGCATGAGTGATTTGTAAATTACAGCTGCATGTGATTACTTGAGAAGTTAACAATGACATGTAACAAACACAATCGACAGCCCCTGGCACTCACCTACAAAAGACACTTTATGACTTTCCATGGGTGATATTACATTCAAGCCCTAGCACTGCCTTGCTGTCTCTCGATGAATAATTCCACAATTGCTGATTAACTGTCGTACTTAAACCACAACAACATCCATATTACCTCCTTTTACGTAGATGGTGATTAGACCTCAGCTCATGCTGAGTCATCTGCAAGGTACTGGAAAGCTACAATTTGGACAGCTCGGTTGGCTTTTGCAACATAACTATCATCATAACGGCCATGAAAGTTTGACAGAAGTGGTTGTGACAGTTGTAACAGATTTTATAATGAACACACAACTTTGGGTATATATACTGTATTTTCTCTTATACGCATATAGCCTTTGATTATAATATAGAAATTTGTAGGGAACCGCCAAATTTTTTTTCTTTTTCACTTGTCTATCGATAAGTCTTCTCTGGGGTTGGGGAACGTCAAGAAGTACTTCACATTATGACTTCCCTTATGTGAAATTTTTTGTGTATTATTTTCAAACGTTAGACATAATGCTACTTGAAGTTGTCATTTATGACTCCAACATTTTTGCACATATCTAATACAGGGCTGTATGAAAGCAAAGCGTGCAAAGTGCAGAAAGAACTCGAAACAAATCACACGCGAGCTAGACAGCAAATTCAAGTTTGATGGAATTCCTGTATCGAGATGCCAGATATACAATAATGCTCTACTGACAGCACCCATGGGCGGCACATTTCAGAGAACACACTCGCCGCAAAGACCTTTTGCGTCTGGCACCACTGCAGAATATCGTAGGCTCATACCCGGACCGGTATCTCGTGAGCAAACTTCGTCAGCTGGGGACACGATCAAGCACTTCGGACGCGACGCGGTCCCCACAGCATTTTGCCAGCGGGAAAGCACCACACACGACGCAGAACATGTGGAACGACGTCGATAAAATTTATCATCGCAGATTGTGTCATCAGCCACCCAGTATACTTCTCACGAATGAACCACGAACACGGAGCACATACAAACCACAAACGCTGTTTGCAGTGATGGAACACTTTTGACGAGAAGTATGTGTCATACGAAGACGACATCTGCAGATATTGACGTTCCGGTTCCCAAATCAAAGCGAACGATGGCACGAAACCGACAAAATCGGCGGTCTCCGAACCCCGCGTAAACACAACTCTCCGTCGGGTTTTCTCGGCGATCGCAGCTAGTGAGGAGGGAGGAAGGTTGCGCCGGCTTGCTGCCTTTCGATGAATATATTCGCGGATGCTCATTAACTCTATAGCAGTAATTGCAATAACGCCCAAATAAGCTTTTTTTTTTTTACGCGGCCGACAACTAGGCCTTGCCACTCGCTTCATCGCTTCAGCCGAGCGCCATGTTTCACGACCGGCGACCGGCCTCCGTGATGATATCATGGACCACCAGTTTTTTTAACCAATCAGTAACCTGAAGCACTTGCGGGCTTGTCCTCTCCGGCCGAAGCCGAAAAGTTGTCATCGCATCTGCACCGGTCAAAAACCGGGCCTGCACAGAAAAAACGGGGCGGAGCCCGGCGTGCGGCCGTACCGTGGTTTGGCCTTAATACCTAATAATGTGAGACTCACTGCGGGGCATCCACCGAATTCGTCCGTTCTGTTGTGTCGACATGCATACCTATTTTTCTTTATCTAGGTTGCGCTGTGCGATGGGCCATTGTTTATTTTCTGCCTACTGTGCTGTTTTAAACACCATAAGGTGACGACATTCGTGGCATGGGTTCTCGCCTCTTCTAAGAGATGACGCCACCAGCGTGGCGTGACGTCCCTCGCCCTACAAAACCCAAGGTACACCTTCGTTCTAACAGATTCAAAAGCAGTCTACTGAATTTTTTGTAAATGCTACATTGGCCCTATTGCGTATCGACTTCGTCCTCACGCTCAAAGGGCGAATGGAAACAGCTGATGTGGATACCCGGCCACTGCGGAGTTAGAGGCGATGAGCTCGCCCATGCCTCGGCCCGAAAATTACTCTTCCGAATCTCCAACCCCTGCAAATCGCACCCATTCTCAGCTTTGCGTATGGACCCGCTCCTAACGTACACAGATACTCTAAAACATCAAAGACTCGAAAAAAGGAAACTTCCACCCCCGGGGCCAAAGCTCCGTAAAGAATCTCAGGTGGCGTTGCGTCACCTGCAGGCCTTGTCTTTCCCCAATTCATACATACTGTCCAAGTTAGATTTGACACATACGCACCACAGTGCAGGTTCTGCGTCAATAAAACAGCCACTCTGTACCACATGGTATGGGAATGCCCCCACAATTGGACTCTACAACCCAGAGCACGGCACAACACCGCAGGGTGGGAGGCAGCTCTGTCCAGCTTGAATCCGAAGACCCAAGAGGCCCCCGGGAAACAAGCGAAGACAGCGGCCCGTGCCAATGGTATCCCGGCCTAAGAATCCCATGCACTCACCAACACTCCTTCCTTGGTCGCAAATGAATGTTTTATTCTCTCTCTCGCTAACGCACACGTTAAGCGATTTCCAATACTTCTGGGACGGTAACAGGAAACGATGTCGTTCATATGTACTAGTGCGCAGTAGTGTGCGGTGCTGTAAGGTAGTGTAAGGAGTGCCCATGCGAATATATTGCCTGATGCGCACATGCTCGAGACACGGTTCGGTTTTGCCGGTATACCCACAGGCCAAGGATGTATTTTCTGCCGTAATAAAACATTTAAATTTTATGCAAAAGACGTTTTCTCCGCATTTATGCAGGTCTAAGTGTTTAGTCGTTGATGTGCTTCTACCAAATATTGCTTATTTGTGCCAAGAATAGAATATTTTGTAAGGGTCAAGAAAACGCCAATAACTCCTCAAATCTGGAACATGTTGCCGCTTCAACTTGTATAAAAATAGAGTGTTCGTAAAAACATGGCATCACAAAACAGTCATATTTCTTCCTTGGACAACAAATAGCATCCTATGAAAAAAAAAATCACACCATTTCCACGGACTGAATGGTGATGAGTGGGCGAAGCTCGAGAGGGAGGAGATCCTCGGTAGACTGTAACTCTTCCGTGAAAATTTAGCCCATTACATCAATAAATAATGTAAGACTCTGCGTATGTTATACAATTCAACTTTCATCTTGTTGTTTGTTTGATGTTTCGTTTTTTCGCTTGTTCTTTTCATTTTTTCGTTGTCATGGCGGCTGAAGAGCGAGGTCTCTTCATTATTATGCCTTTTGGTCCGTGAAATGAAGCAAAAGAGGCTCTCGTGCTTGCTGCAATGGCAAATTTGCAAACACTAAGTGTATGCACGCGTCTCGAATCGTGGTAAGTTGCATGTGAATACATCTGAGTGCGTATTTGGAAATCATGTGCTGCACGATGCAGACATTGGCAATGAGGTCCATTCGTTTGTCCGTCCATGCATTCGCCCGTTCGGCCGCCCGCCTATGCGTGCATTCGTCCGTGCGTCCATTGGTCTGTCCGTGCGTCCGGCCGTACATGCGTTCGTGTGTCTTTACGTGCGTCCGTTCATGCTTCCATCTCTGCTTCCGTGCGTGCGTCCGTCCATGCGTCCACCTGTCTGCCTGCCTGTATGTTCCACACTAGCGTCATCTGCTAAGGGAGTCATACAACTGCGTAGTTACGAAGCGGTCACAAAATGCAATGCATGAACAAACCCATGGTTTAGGAGCTTCGCCCCTAAAAAAGCTTGTGCGACTTGTACGAAGTCGCACAAGTGTTTTTGTAGAAGACGTGAGCTCCACTCTAGTACCAGTCAACTCCGGGATACCGCAAGGCTCCATCCTTGACCCACTTCTGTTTTTGGCATTCATTAATGATATACTCTGCGACATGCCCGTTAAATTAAGACTTCTTGCAGATGACTGCATCTTTTACCATGTCATCAATCACCCTTACGACCAGATAACCCTAAACGAACCCCTGGATGCAATTCGCTCATAGCACTCGACGTGGCAAATGAACAATATTAAAAAAAACTGTCGCAATGAGAATTACACGAAATAAATGTCCCTTGCCTTTCCCCTAATCTATTGAGAATAATTATATATCTCTTGTTCGTAGCTATAAATACCTAGGTGTTATAATTACCTCCTATTTAAGGCGGAATGATCACATAGAATACACGCGAAAAAAAGGCAATGAAAATACTCGGGTACTTACGAAGAACCATTGGCAGACTACCAAAAGAAATAAATTATTGATATACAAAACGTACGCGAGGCCATTTCTGGAATACGCGTCTGCTGTATGGGACCCTCACACATTAGCAAATAATACAAAAATTGGAATCCGTACAAACGAAATTCGTAAGGTTCATTTACAACTCTTAGAGTTGAGGCACGTCCCCTTCAGCCCTCTTGGAAAGTTCCTACTTAAACCTAAGAGCGCAGGCGCGCCTGTGAAAGAATGAAAATATTTTATCAGATCTATCACAATAACCTAAAATTGATGGAGGCAGATATATTCAACCATCAAAATTGTGAACATACACGGTTGCACCATAGCAAGAAAGTTGAAGAATTTTCATGTAAAACAACTACTTTCCAAAAATCATTCTTTCCTCGAGCAGTGCGTAGTTGGAACGCACTGCCCGATGAAGCTGTATCATCGACAACTATTTCTTCATTCATGAATGCGATAGCGAATCTGCCTTTCATACATTGAATAATGTTTTAAATACTATAATAATATCAATAATAATAATAATAATAATAATAATAATAATAATAATAATAATAATAATAATAATAATAATAATAATAATAATAATAATAATAATAATAATAATAATAATAATAATAATAATAAATATTATATTGGCACTGCATTGAATTTTTTTTGTATGTATGAGCTGTATGCTTTGCTATATTGAGCTCTAGCTCATTTGTATGTTACTTTGTGCACACTTGTTACTTTTTACTCATCAGGACAGTTAGTCATCTTGTTCATTTTCGCTCATTGTTTTGTTGTATCAGTGGTTTGTGTCTTTTTTTAGACAAAACTCGCTCATTCTGTCCAAAAAGGGCAGACGTGTTACATTGACTCAACTTTTCAGTGTTTTTAAGTTAGAACTTTTCAAGATTTTTTTCCGTCAATGCATTGTTTTTGTTATAAGTCATTCCTGTTGTTTTTTACTGTTGTAAAATGTAATATCAATGTATATATATGTACCCGCTCCTGCCTACGACTTCGCATAGAAGTCGGCAGTATTGACTGCATAAAAAAGTCACAGCTTTGCCGGAAAGGCGAAACAATGAACGTGATAGCAACGAATTGAAAGGTCACCCGCAGAATTGAAAGAAGATAGAAACATGCCCTGCGTTCTTCTAGCACAAAACGTATTCACAGGTACGGGTGCACGCGAATAACAGCCTCATTTGTTACATTGCTGTGTTTGAAAAACGCACGCTTTTCGCAAACGGGGACTGCAATTATTGCAGTGACCTTTGTACACCAGGACTGCAGCAGAATTGTTCCAGGTGAAGCCCGAGGCCAGCAAAGGCGTACGACCTTCCCCTCCTCACCGTCGCGAGATAAGAGCGCGGGAAGGTGCGTACCTCACGCATCCTTATCTCGCCGGGCGAAGTACGCGTAGAAGATTAGAGCAGGTGCCGCCGCGCGATGTGGCGACGCGCGTTCTTTGCGCCATCTTGGTGGTAATGCTGAAAACACAATTCCCTTCGAGATACTCGAGAGCAGCGGTAAGTGGTAGATATAAGTATCTTGCCGTTTGAATGGTGAAGCTTAGTGGTTAACGCCTCGCTTTTACGACGCAGAGGTCCCACGTTCGATTCCGTACGCCAGAGGAACTTTCTTGGATTTCTTTCTTTCTTGCGTTTTCATATACGTAGATAGGTACACATATACGGTGCATGACATCGACGCCGGTGCTGGCGGCAAAATCCAGCCGAAACTGTCCATATAATTGCTATCGCGATAAAATAATTAAATGCTAATTCACAGCCAAGCTATTGGGTGCTTCGCTGGTCCCGACTCAGCTAAGCTTTTACCCTGTCACCTCTCTCTTTTCCACCCCAATTGCTATACTCTACATGGCTATGCTGCTTTTCACTCTGAATTCTTTTCTTGAGCCTGTGTTTTTCAATCTTTTCCTTAAGGTCTACTTGTTTCTCGGCCTTTTTATCATTTCGGTCTTTCTTTTCTTGTTATCTTTCTATTTTTATGTATTTGTTTGTCCTTATATCCAGTCGTTAGCTTGCCTTTTATCTTTTTCACTTATTATTACCTTCCTTTCTAATTATTATCGCTTCCTATCGCTTTCAGCGTATGACAAAAATTCCAATCGCGTCTATGTTCAACAGAAGTTGTGCGAACTCTAGAACTCAAGAGGGAATCACACAGGTTGCAAACACCAAGAAGACGCAGCACGTTGCAACTTGTCTTGTTGACCATCTGTACGGAGTGCTTGGGCGGGTAGTGAGTACATTCTGGTTCAAATGATGATAATTTCCTACTTAAAACACGTGGTAATGCTCGACTGGACAGCTCTTCTGCAAAAATTTGGCACAATCGAACATAATTGTCTGGATATCTGAGAAGAGATATTTCATTGAGACGTGTACCAGCACTGCCTAAAAACAACGTACTCTGAATTGCGTGAGTAAAAAAAAACCCTGGATGTGTACTTTATACACGGTGAAAAAAATTCTCGCTCCGTGACCGTGTATGACATTTAGTAATAATTATGAGACGCTAGGGCTTCTGGAAACGTGAACGCAACTGCATAGCGTAGATCTGAATGTTAAACGTAGTTGGGATATCTTCATAGCAAGGATTGCGCAAAAGTAAGATAAATCTCTGAGGGGCCCTGCAACACCTGGTGAGCATGGTTAGAAAACACTTCCGATCGGTAGTCGAGAGTCCTGAGAATACGCAAGCGAATTATTATAGCGCAGCACGCTGCCTAGAGTTTTCAACAAATACTCAAAGTCAGCTTAAAATTGTTTTCTCTTCTCCCAGCAAATGATGCTATTGAGAGGAGGGGGAGAGGTGACTACTGGAGATGCCAGCACTGCTGTTGCTGTGACGTAATAAACGCCGTCACGTGACTCCTTATCGAAAATGCTCTATTGGGTAAAACATAGTGCAGTCTCTTCAAAATAAAGAATCCCCAGAAGTGATAAATTGAACCGCATCCCACAAAGTGGTTAATTCAGAAGTATTTTCCTTTGAATGGTAAACAATCTGCACGTTGGGAAGAAATGATGCAGGCTGAACAGCAGCAGATTTGATTTCTTTGTGAACTTTAACGTTCACAAAGCGATCATATGATTATGAGAGACGCCGTAGTCGAGGGCTCTACAACTTTGACCCCCTGGGTTTCTTTTACGGGCACCAAAGCCGGAGCACAAGACCATACAGCATTTTCGCCTCCATTGAAAATGCGGTCGCCGCAGCCGGGATTCGATCCCGCGACCTTCGGGTGAGCAGCCCAGTACGATAGCCACTAGACCACCACAGCGGGGCCACTTGAAACATGTGAAGTACCACGTAAAGTTTAGAAAGACTTTTTCAAACAACTCTTTTGCAATTAAGTTAATCCATATTAAGCTAACAGCAAGCAAGCGAAACTGGAGTGAGATTGTTTCGCCTGCTAGATGCCTGAGCATGGCTGCGCTAAGCCTGCCAGGATTAAAGCGGATCAGGCTAATCTAAACTTTCCTACATGCTTAATTAATCCGAACGAATCTAATCCGAGTTAAGTGACTTGCATGCCAAGGTCTTAGTGTTATGAAAAGCTATTTACCTCATTATTAATCTTTTATCACGTCGTGTAAGTTGTGGTACTTAAGAAGTTATTAAAACCGCCATTAGAGCTTCATGACCAGGTTACATATGTTATGGCATACTTGTCATGCATGAAATCTGTTTTGTGTTATGATCAGTCATTTTTTCTCAACTGACGCTGTTATCATACGCTGTCAATATCGATATACGTAAAGTTAATAAAACGGCTGTTAGAACGAGATGACTGTGTCATGTGTGTCATGGCGCACATAACATGCCTGACATGGTTTTCATGTTATGACCATTCATTGATGTTATTCATGCACTCCTATTATGTCGTGTCAGTTTTGGTACACTTCAAGTTTACAAAGCCGCCGTAACAGCCCCACAATCATGTATGCATGACCTATATGACATACATGACAAGGTTCTCTTGTTATGACTAGTAATGTATATTTTCTTTGTGCTTTTATACGACGTCAATGTTGGTATACATGAAGTTCACCTGACGGCCATTGTAGCTCTTTGGAAATGTCAGTTATGTGATGGCGTGCATTATAGGCATGTAATGATTTTGATACAATGATCAGTCCTTTATGTTTTAAGGGCGAAGGTCTTTATAGCATCATCTGGTCGGTCGTCAATCGGCATCACTCAATCCAGCGTGCCACCCCAGCAGGGTCTCCCTCATCATTCATTAGAAGGTGCTGTCCTATATAGATGCATGTTAACTGCAGTTGGGTGACGATATACTAGATGACGCAGTATGTATTCTATGTCATCATTATCATTTCTCGTCTTGCTTCCTAGATGGCGCTTTCCCATAGAAATACATGTAATATGGTGGTTGGGTGAATGTATACTAGATGGCGTTGGAGGTGCAGCTGCTCTCCGACTGGCTGCTGAGCGGGCTGCACGTGGTGCGAGAGCCATAAAAGGGCGCTCACTCATGTTATCTCTGTGTTTCTTTTCTCTTGCCATCCCGTGGGGAAGGTGCACGTACATCGAACACGCAGATTTTTGTAGTAGAGCTTAGACTCTCTCTTTCTCGTAAGGCAGGGTTCGTGTTTTTTAATTATCGAGTGAGAAAATTCATAAGGACAATTGGTGTCAGAAAGACATGATTAAAAAAGCTGCCAAGTGTTCAGGATGCGCGGTAGGTTTGAAAGTGAACCCAAGTGCAGAAGCGAATGGAGAGGAGGCTGACGCCCAGTGTAGGCAACGTTAGATCGATGAACTGCTGATCAGAATCACCAAGCTGGAGACTGCGTTAGCGACAGAGCAAGAGAAAACGAGAGCTACGGAAGAAAGGCTGAAGTTCGCTGAGTAAGCGCTAGCGAAGGTGAACAAAGGAGTGGCTGACGGAGAGAACAGTAGGGCACCGGCAACCAGAATTGCGGAGAAGAAAGAGCAAGCTAGTTTGAAAAAAACAGGTTCAGCTGGTTTAATGATCGCAATACCCAGCAGCGAAGTATTGGTGCGGCTGGGAGGGGCAAAGCAGCTGGCGTCACAGGTGCAAGTGACCCCCAGGTGCAGGACGCTCCAGCTGAAAAGTCACAGCATGCGATAATCTCCGGGGAATCAAATTTAAATCGATGCGCAGAAGCAATCAAAGAGAGGGTAAGAGGTGACAAGAGGGTTGCATTAGGAACGTTCCCAGGATGCAAGCTGGAAGCATTCATGAGGCAAACGAGCGCAAATCTCAAAACTACAGCTGATGGACGAAACCTTGTGATAATTTCAGGCGGTTCAAACGATGTCCTAAATTAAGATACGGCAGGACTAGCGACCACACTGGCGAAAGGGGGCGATGAAATGCACGCCACTCCTCCTCAGGTACAGGTAGTGATATGCACGATACCGGAGGCACCGGTGCCTGACAGCAAACCTGCAAGAGCGGTTGTAAACGCAAACCAAAAGATATGGCGGAGGAGTCGAGAAAAAGGGTTTGAGGTGGTGGGTAATAAACAGAGAGGTGCTTAGGTGGGGTGGTTTTCAACGAGACAGAATTTGCTTCATGGGTGGCTAGGTCATGAGGTGGGTTGGCGACTTGCAGGACGTGCAGCAGCTTTTTTTTTTGGGAGGGGGGGGAGGGCACGTGGGCCCTTCGGGGTGCAGGATGGCTAGTCACGAGGAAAACAACATGGGATACTCTTTGACAGGTGGAATGGACAGATACGATTTCAAAGTGACCACCAATATCTAAGATAGGTAGAGGTCCGGGGCAGAAATAAACGTAGCCACGAGGGCCCGAGCCATTCAGACGTAGAGTATAATAACATGCAGTGTGGTAGGAACAGGCTTAAGTGGGAAGAGATAGAAGGACAGCTAAGGGAGGAAAGGCCGATGGTATACGGTTTCGTAGAAACACATCTTAGGGACATGGAACAACCTTCTGACAATCTTGACGAACGCGTGGGAATATTGTAATTGAACAGAAGGCAGCAGAAAGGGGGATGGTGTTGGGGCATTCATTCATAAAAGTACAGAATGGTAAAGGGTCAAACGGGAGTGCAAGAACATTTATGGCTAAAAGGGAAAGTGGCAGGGCAAATGACACTCCTTGTTCGGTGTACTTGTGGACGGGAGCAAAGGCCAGAGAGGAAAACCAGACAAT
>WOVY01006783.1:47500-77674 GCA_013436015.1 Rhipicephalus annulatus | reverse complement strand
GTTAGTTTCACGCCTCCCACTTACTTTTAGGATTAATCTTCTTCAGCAATCTTCTGGCTCCTGAAAATACACATGAATACATTTGTTACCGTATGCCATTTAAATCTTCGTGCGTTACAATTCTTATACATTAACTTACGAGTTCTTCAGACAAAAATAAATAACCAAGTTATTATATTCACCCATTCATTCTCACCTGCATTAGGTATACCATAAAATTTATATAGGCTCATTTATTTCACAAAATTATCTCCAATGATATGCTATACGTGCAAAACCAACATCTAGCAACACACATAGAAGCTGGTGGTGAGAAACCGTAAAATAAATCCAGCGATATGAATACGGCTGAGCCAATGGCACGTTAACTCTATATTAAACATCGTAGGGTATTGAAATATGAAAAAAAAAAGTTGACTTGGCGCATTCATAGACACACAACTACAAAGCATTCATCGTTCACTTAGCCCTTTCGGCCCTGGTGTCGTCAGCTGACGACACCACACAAAATGTCTCCTAGAACCTTGAAAACAATATAAAACCCACTAATTCTTGGAGAATTATTTCGTTGACTATCTCCACTGTCATCGACATCACCTTTGTTTTATTTTTGTGAAGCATGGAGCAGTAAAAAAAACGGGATTGAGGTCGTTGGTGACGATGACGTGGGCAAGCAGAAGCGGGAAGCAGTCACTTTCGGGTTGAAGTCCTGAAGTTGTTTGAAGAGCTTCAATACTTTCAAATACTACGTTTGTTCAAATTTTGCGCACTCTAGGGCGTAGTTGCAATAAATTTGCCTTTTTTGTCATTTCTTGACTACGGGGTCATGATGATCAAATTTGATGTCATGAATGTAAAGCCATGACACTACTTACACTACCCACTTACACTACTCACTAAACTTTTCGTTTGTAGTGTTCTGAGACCCTAACTATCACTATAATACATACTAAGAATGTCACGGTCAAACAAAAATAAAACTTCCAGGGCTGGAAGGCTTAATAAGCAGTCATTTAGGCTATGATGCACCTCAAGAAGCTCTGAAATGCACTTTGCCGACGTACAAGACTATAATTCCAAGACCTCTTTTGTGACTGCTTGTCCTCTATAGGTGCACTAGCTAACACAATCCGAAAAGTAAGCCTCTTCTTGTCGCATTCTGGACAATGGCACCCCAGTGTTTTAAAGTCTTTTTACACCGCAAGTCCTGCATTTGTTAGTTGCCCACCTATCCCATTAAGAAACCTGCAGGGCTCGTAAAAACAACTCCAAGTTCGTATGCGACAGAAAGTGCTTCTTCCGGATAATATCTGTTATGTTGGGGTATTTTGGGTTGTTGTTGTTGTTAGTGGTTCATGAGAAAGAGGAAAAAGGCACCTAATTTCTGTCTGCCTTCAGGTGACACGGCGCAGTGCCTTATAGGGTTGGGGGGAAGGAGGGATAAAAAGAATAGAAGGAAAATAGAAGGAGAAGAAGACAGCCAACGAGAGAAAAAAGAAGGAGATAGGAAAGTGGGGATCTGGTCGAAGCAGTCCAAGGGCGGGGCACCACAATGCGAGAGCTGCACGGCTTCAGGAGACCGCGGAGGGCGAACCAGTCGGCGGGAGCTACGCTGAAGTCGGAGATCGCGAGGGCACAACCGTCCAGCTTGAAATCCTGCGAGCGAATCTATTTTGGGTTCTCGGTCATCGTATTATTATCTTCCGTTGACTGCATGCTACCGTTAAAGGGCCTCTTACCTACCTTCGATATTTTTTTTTCCAGCATTCGAAGTAAACGCGTGCCAGCGCTACGAGCCTCCGGCTCACCACTAACTATAAGAAGTAATCCCTCCTCCTCTGCTGGCCTATCGGGCCTCCGCATCACTCCGAAAACTCTCGGAGAATCTCGGACGCTCAGCGCATTGATGATGTGACTGGTGAAGCAAGAGGCTACGACTTCCGGTTGGTCGACAAGCAGCTGTCCGCGCGGCTTGTTGTTCGTTGTGTTATCACGCACGTGCGCCCACTTGCGAATCAGAAGCACTGCTGCGTCGCAACTTAGGGTTCATACCTGCATAATTTGTCATTTGTATAAGCATAGGATGGCACGGCAACAGCGGTTCGTCAACAAGCACGCAGTTAACGTAGTCGACGGAGGGATGGAGTCGCGGCATCTAGAAGTAGATGGCGCTTCGAGCAGCACGTCAGCGATGAAATATGCTGTGCGAGACTTGTAGGGGTGCTCGGCGAGAGGACAAATCGGTTTCGGGAGAGAATACTAACTAGAGTAACGAAGGAAAGAGCGAGAGGAGCTATTGCCACGTTTCGACAAGCCAACGCGTCCAACTTCACTATTACGGCACCATTTTAAAAAAAATTCGCATGGCTCCGTGGCCGTGGAACACTCGTGCATTGCTACCCCACCACAATGAATTTCGACCTCTGGGTGGTTTGGGTCCCTTTAAGCACCCAGACACGGTGATGCGGCATAACTTAGAAACCTCCAATAAAAATTCCGGATGAATGTTCAACTCAAACCATATTAACAAATATATGAAGGATTCTGCCATTTCATGCAAGAAAATAGCATAGTTTCCATGTACTGACGCTAACATATACTAGTGAAACCAATTCTTCACTGTGAAAATCTAGCAGTTGCCAGCCTGACCTACAAGATCATCTTTCGTGAGTGAGTAGTGCCAGTACAATCACTCGAACTCATGTGTCGCTTTCCTCTGCTTTTTTCTGAAGTCGTTTTCTCTCTGATGCATTAGTGTAGATAAAACGTACGTGTGCCACACATTTAGCATGTTAACCATTACAAGGAGTTGTCGAGCAAGAAATAAAGTGATTGAAAGCATCCTATACTCCTGCGGCTGCCTAATTTACCTGAAAAGACAACACCTTTCTAATACACTAAACAGGTTAGATGACCAGCCGCTGTCAGAAGAAAGTATACTGCGCCATCGTCATGACTCATCGTCACAGAGGAAAGCCGTGCAAGCGCTACTGGGCTTCTTGCGAACTACTGGCCTGTCGGAACACCTCTAAGTGGACTGATTTTGTGTGTGCGTGTGTGTCGGTGTTTTTCTCTTACTTATTTTTTAACTCTCCCTTTCTCTTTCAACCTCCTATTCCCCAACCCAAGTTTAGGGTAGCATACCGGATACTAGCATCTGGTTAACCTCCCTGCCATCTTTTTTCTCGTTTGTCTCTCTCTCTCTTATTTGCCTGTTGGGATGCAATATCTTGCATTTATATGACCTGGTAGTAAAGGGTAAAAACTATGCAGAATTATACCTCTGAGCATTTTAATAAAAAACGATATTTTTTTTATGCATAAATACAAGATTCCACGCCAACCTCAACATTTGCATGCTTTTCTTGAAAGGACATATTTGGAAGAGTACTGCTGCTATTTGAAGCACATAAGCATACAAATTACAAGAAAATTTTTAAAATGCAGAAGAAAAAGATTTAACAGTGCTTGAAACAGTTACAGCAATGCTAGAGAAATATTTACATGTGAAGCTGCTAGTAATTACTTCCAGTGGCTAGTATAATGTCTCCTTTTATCGAAGAGATCAGTTTTTACTCACTTGATTTTTGCGTTGGTGGAGTGCGCTGATATACTGCGGAATTGCCATTCACCCCTAAATATACATAATATAGCGTTAGTAAATATTCTCTGTCTCAGAATTTTCACATTTAAATGCAGTGGGATCATGTAGATTTAACAAACAGCCGAAATCGGGCAGGCACGTTGAGTTACATCATACCAAGGAAGAATTCGGGACCACACTACCTACTTTTTGCGTTTCTATGACTTGACAATAGACAAATGTCTGTTGAATCTGTTCTAGCATGTCGCCGACAAAGGACATTGCAGCTGAAGGCGACCAAGGAAATGGTGACGTTTTTGAAAAAAAAATGGACCCGCACAAGCGGCTCTGATAACAGTGCCACGTTTTCACGCCAGATTAATGAACTCTTACTGATAAAATGCTTGTGCACGTGCAGTGTGATGCACTATCTTTCTCTTTCTCATCTTTTTTTTTCTTTTCTTTTTTCGATCTCCCAAATTACGTTCCCTTGTGTAGGCTAGCAAACCGGTTCTTCTAGACTGGTTGACTTCCCTACCTTTCTTCCTCTACCATTCTCACTCTCTATCACTAATCAAAATAAGACTGTGTATATTGTTAACCTCCACACTCAAATTGCTACAAGAAAAGACCAGGCTAGAAATTTACGATTGGTTGTGTCAAAGGTGGCCAACAAAGACGTCAACGATACAATTCTACACTGCCCTGCTTAATTCCATAAATACCATAGCAGTGATTAAGCGTTATCGGGTTTATCAAGGTGGTTTATTCGAATAACCCTTTTGATTTTGTGTTATTGGTTACAGCGACTGAGACACAGTTCTTCTTTTTTACTTATACTATTCTTGCATATATGCATATGTAGGAATTTATTTTCGAGAATAAGTCTAAGGAAATGGGTTTTTCATGCAGCAGAAAAGGTCGGTGTTGTTTTGTACTCTGAGAACGTTCTTGTGGACGTTTGTCTTCTTTTTGTTTTGTTTTTTCAACTACTGCGTGAGACTAGAGCAGGTGCGCACACAGGATGCTCCACAAGACCATGTTTCGTGGTCCTCAATTCAAATGAGTTGCTACGATGACTATCCATAATGCGCCAAATCTTGTCTTACTTCTCTGCTACGAAACCTGCATTGTACATGAATCAAACTACTATATTGTAGTAGATCTTGCCACGTACTTAGGAACCATTGCTGTCCATAAAATAATAGTGGAGGCCTATTTGCCAGCAACAGTGTTAATGTTAGTTTTTACGGCTGCCAACAAGCTAGGCAAGATGTGTGCCGCACTGCAGAGAAAGAATGAGCGAGTAAAAAACAAGAAGCAGCCTGATATTTGTTACGTAAAACACACCACCAAATTCGCTGATTGCCTGACAAGTGTACATCTCTTTCAGCTGCAGCAGCTTCTGCGTTTGAAAGACGGCACGTTGCATTAACTAAAGATAGTTGTAACACAAGAGGTCTCTAACCAGAGGCTCACCTTCTAATCTTTCTTTACGTTCTCGAGAATACAAGTGCACGCCAATTTTTGATGAATGCGCAGTTTTTTCTCAGCATAGGAATTCATGAACGCGTCCGATTATTCAAGCATGACATATGAACAAAAGTGGTAAAGCATGCGAGAGCCAACCATTGATTAACTTGCATGAAGGCGTGCGCCATGTGTACCAGAATGACAGGTTCGCATATTGCATTGGCACGCGCAGGTAAGTGCTCGCGCCTTCTTTATTTTCCGCTGTTGTGTGCACCTTCTGCAGTTGGTAGGCGTTTGTTGCGTCCTAATTTTCTTCTTGTGTGCCTGTTTGCACACACTGTGTTCACAAATTTTCTTTCAACTTCTTTTCTTAAATTTTCGCACAAAAGCAGCCTGTTGACCATTAGCTACACATATGTCAAGATATTTTGTAAGTGACAATTCCTGTACCAACCCCGTGATGTCATTTCCTCCTCTTTTTCTCTTCAGGTCACCATACAAACAATGGCGAAGCTGAAGGCAACATCAAAAACGCGTTCACAACGGTGCACAAAGCTTATTCTTCTGAAAACTGGTTAGTTAATTTAGCACTACGTTTAGAAATAGCAGGCAAACATTAAATAGCTGGCAATGCCCCCGAGGTTTACTCACTTGCATTAGCGAGCTCCATTTCCGTCATTATAATAACGATGGTGACAAGCGCCAGCATAACCAAGGCAACGTTCATTGTGGCCTACATTAAAATATCCGTCAGCCCATACAATTCAGCTGCCCGAGCGTTCATGCATGTATATTGGACTCTCAGCACTGTACCGTAGCTAGCGGCGAGCACCTACGCCTAAAGACCAGCTGGCATTGTTATTTAGGAAGACAAGACACAATGCGACAGCAGTTGCTTTATTTTCTCTCTCAATTACGTCTTCTTCCACCTTGACAACACCCGATTTCAATGGAGTGAAACGCTGCGCAAGAGCACCAGTAGATGTAGATCGTGCAAGAAGAAGCATCTGCAAACGTTATAGTGCTTCTTTCATGCTCAAAAATAACAATGGCGTACACATTGTCGTCATAAGTGGCCCTTTGCGCAGATGTGGACGACGCAGAGCGCAGCGCCACAATGGCACTACGGTTCCTACTAGTACTGCGCCTATTAAATTATCG
Organism: Rhipicephalus annulatus; assembly: GCA_013436015.1. Classification (NCBI taxonomy): domain Eukaryota; kingdom Metazoa; phylum Arthropoda; class Arachnida; order Ixodida; family Ixodidae; genus Rhipicephalus; species Rhipicephalus annulatus. The sequence goes on along the minus strand of WOVY01006783.1, from coordinate 71,457 downwards.
GTATTGAGTATACAGGCCAGTTGGTGACGATCTGTCTAAACCGCGATGCGTCGACGATTCTTGTTCTTATAAAAAGTCACAGATTCGCCACGAGTCCGGATGAACAAATGAATGCGATAGCAAGAAATTGGAGCGTCACACAAACTATAAATGGCCCTGCTTTGCCGCAAATGCAAAGCAATGATAGCGATAGCAACAAATTGGAAGGTCACATGCAGAACGGCAAGCAGATCAAAACGTACTCTCAGGTACAGATGAATGCGAATAAGCGTCTCAGTTGTTACTTCCCCGTGTCTGAAAAGCGTGCTTTTTTTTCGCTAACGTGGACCGTGCAATCGTTGCATTGACCTTTGTGTGCCCGGTATCTACAACAGATTTGTTCCGGTGAACGCTCAAGGTCAGAAAGGCACAGGATTGTCCTCACCGTGAGATAAGCAAGCGCACGCGTGAGTATACACCCTGCCCCTTTTCCGCGGGACTAAGTACTTGTTGATTATGAGAGCGCGCGCCGCTGCGTCGTGACGATGTGGGCAACGCATGCTCAATGCGCCATCTTGCTGGTAATGCTGAAAACACCAGCGCGCCCCTTGAAACGCCCATCACCAGTGGTAAGTGGTAGGTATAAATAGCTTGCCGTTCGATCGTTGAAGGAGGTGGTCCTTCGTGGCTCAGTGGCTAACGCCTCGCACTTACAATTCAGAGCTCCGACCCTCAAATCCACGCACCGAAATCATTTTCTGGATTATTTATCTTTCTTTCGTTTTCCTATATACAGGTTGCCCCACATAAATTGAGCCAAGAATTCGAAAGTGAAAGGCACTTAGGAGGCGAATCGAACCAAGCGCATACTACCCGCACTAGCCTGTAGGTACTCATGCTATTTTTTATTTCTCTCCATACTAAAAATTAATATTTTTCTAATTACCCTTTGTTAATTCATGGGCTGGAAACCCAAAATATGAACGCTGAGATGTAGAGCACTTTCAGAAACTACCGACTAAATTGTTTCCTGTAGGATACGTCTCGCGCTGTTGTCTTTTTCACGTTGTAAAGAAAGCCCGTGAAACGTGAAAAGAAGCCGTGTGGTGGACCGCGAGCGCACTAGCTGCTATAGTGCTGCTATAAGCTTTCTTTACAACGCGGAAAAAATAACAGCGCTAGGCGTATCGTACAGGAAACAACTTATTCGGTGGTTTCTGAAAGTGCTCTACATCACAGTGTTCACATTTTGGGTTTCCAGTCCATAATTAAAATGATAATAAATAATTATTATTATGGAGGAAAATAAAAATAGCCTGAGTACCTACAGGCTAGTGCGAGTATAGTACCCGTTTGGTACAATTCGCCGCTGAACCGTCTTTCATTTTCAAATTCTTGGCTTAAGTTATGTGGGACACCCTGTATAGATACGTATACATATACGGGGAGTGATGGCAACGCTGACGCCGACGCCGTTGGCAAAATGCGCCCAAAAGTGTTGATATAATTGCTATCACAATATATTTAGCATAATAATAGATTTAGCACACCGCTGAAGCACAAAGGACGCTCAACGAGAACGTGCAGGTATACACTGGACAAGCGTTAACTAACAACCGGCACGGTTGTTACGTCTTCGTGTTCGAGGAATGCGCTGCAAGGGTCGACAAAGTGGGGCATGACGCTCTCAGATATTCCCTTTTCTTATAAACAGCAGCGCTTGGTGGGACCCCTCTGCGTCTCCTGCTATGCGGTGGCGTCTGACCAAAGGTGTTACCGTCGTGTTTACATTCGAAACATATCTTTCTCGGGCCTCGTAGAGATTTCTAAGTATACAGTAAAGGGACCTCTGGCACTAGTGTTTATTGAAGCTGCAATGTCTGGTGCTCAGTGAGCATGGTAATTATGGGTCGAACATGGATTTTCCTAGTCTTCGTACTTTACGTTCCTTCTGACTTCGCATGGCTTGAAGCTACTTTGTCATGAAACAACAATGGGCAAATGTTCGGCCGTTACGCTTCACCACCTTCACCTTTTAGGATCACCACTTCAAATCATGACCACGACAGCGAAAATGTGCTACGAATGTACGTATAAATACTGTCGCTAAGGTCATGGCGTAATATACGCCGGTATTTTTGAAGATAACTATCTCTTATGACTCGCAATCAAAGTCATGGGTGCACGCAGCTGAATTCTGATCATCAAAAATCACATTGGATAGCAGTTTGTCCAATGATCTTTTAGGCAGTGAACCATTTAACTTTTGTTCATCAGTGTTAATTTAAATGGCTTAATTTATTTAACCACGCTGTTGCACCGCAGATATCAACCTCTTTAGGAGCAATCTTAATGTAGCGCCTTCTGATGTTACGTTGGGCTCACCCTACACATAACCTTTATCGGACAAAACACCAGAATGTCTGGCTTGGCCAGTCGATTATAACGCAACTTATTGTACTTTTATGTGCTTGTCCTCTTCTCCAATGCACAATGGCGCATACAAATTGGCCTCCAATGACATGCATAGCACCAAAAATGCAATATCACTAACGCAATCACTCATCGCCACTGCACACGAAGGCCTCTTTGAAAGTTTACCTTTTCCATTTTATAGCTGCAAATTATTTAATGTTTCCTATAATTTTTTCGAAATATTTCCTTTTTATGCAAAAAGTGTAAGAAGGCTCTCGTGGAAAACGACTGTTCGAAGTTTTTAGTGTCCTGAAAAAGTCGCACCTTCCTCCAAGCGCACTATCACTTTGAAGCTAAATTGGCACCATCCAAATCAATATAGGGCAAGTGTTCTTGTGGTAGAGATGGCATGAACTGGGGGGAAATCTAACTAACTGTCAAAGTTTGACACCGTCCGCAATATAATATGTGCAAATTTTGTGGCAAGGGCTCTGGTGACTAGAAACTTTGTCTTTCACGTTTGAGGGCAATAAAAAAAGTGCGGACTTTCTAGCAAATCTTAATTTCAACAGACAGCGCAAAAAACACGGTTTCTTTTTTCTTCTTCGCCTCTTCTCATGGCTCTTACTCAATGTAGAGGATTGGCCGATTGTTAGGTGAATTTTCTATTATTATTATTATTTTTATATATAATATTATCATGAGCATTAGTATTAAAATGTTTCAATGGATTAAGACTACGGCTCAATATTCTTTTAGTCTGACTGAATAAATTCTTCTATGACGTAGTAAACATCCCTATGACTGTAGCCAGAGTAGAGGCGCCAAAAGAAAAAAAAAGTGATTCGGATATTTCCAGACCCAAGTTTCGATGAGGCTGTGCTATGAATCTTCTCCTCAATGACGTGTACCAGCAAAAAGATAGAAAGTAATGACCAATTGTTTCCTCCTCCTTACAGAAGAGACACAGAGGAAACAGCGCTTGACTTCCTCTATGCAGGTAAAAGTAGATGGAGGTAACCCGGCAGCGAAGTTTGGTTATTGCCACTTCCATTATTCTCGGCACCGATAAGTCACTGTTATAGAGAAATAATATAGTTGGCCGTTAGCAGAGAACGGTTTTTTTTCTTCATTTGAACAGCATAAAGCTGTTGCCAATAATAAAAACTTCCTGAACTTTTTGAAGGTCACCACCTTTATAACCGCGTTTTTGATAGTTCCCAACCGGATAAAAAAAAAATCCGCGTGTTGATGGAACTGCACTAAGAGGCCTGGGGTGCGGCCTCACCGGCAAACACCGCCGAGAACGCACTCCCTCACCAGAGAAGGATTGGCCACCCTGGTGCAGTATCTGGCCACTACCTCCCACATGCTTACGTCAAATAACTCACGGCCCTCAGTCCCCAGCAGCTGCGAAGCAACTGACCACGGCGGCGGTCAGATCTGCAACGCGGCAGAGGGTGCTAAGAATCTCTGGATCCGGACAGGCCGCCATTGGAACCTGAACTTGGCAACGTTTAACGCTAGAACCTTGTCTAGTGAGGGAAGTCTAGCTGTACTATTCGAGGAGCTAGAGGGTGTTAAATGGGATATAATAGGGCTGAGTGAGGTTAGGAGGACAGATGAGGCCTATACGGTGCTACAGAATGGGCACGTCCTTTGCTACAGGGGCCTGGCAGACAGAAGAAAACTGGGAGTGGGGTTCCTAATTCACAGAAACATAGCTGGAAACATAGAAGAATACTATAGCATTAATGAAAGGGTGGTAGGTATCGTAATTAAATTGAATGAAAGATACAAGATGAAGGTAGTACAGGCTTACGCGCCTACATCCAGCCATGATGACGCTTCAGTTGAAAGCTTCTATGAAGACGTGGAATCGGCAATGAGTAAGGTAAAAACACAGTATACCATAGTAATGGGCGACTTTAATGCAAAGGTACGGAAGAAGCAGGCTGGAGACCAGGCAGTAGGAGATTATGGCATCGGTACTAGAAACGCCAGAGGAGAGCTACTAGTAGAATTCGCAGAACGCAATAATTTACGGATTTTGAATACCTTCTACCGAAAACGAGAAAACCGCAAGTGGACATGGAGGAGCCCTAATGGCGAAAATAAGAACGAAATAGACTTTATAATGAGTGCACACCCTGGAATCGTGCAGGATGTGGAAGTGATTGGCAAGGTACGATGCAGTGACCATAGAACGGTCTCGAATTCGCCTAGACTTGAAGAAGGAACGACAGAAACTGATACGCAAGAAGCCAATCAATCAGCTAGCACTGAGAGGGAAAGTACAGGAATTCAGAGTGTCGCTGCAGAACAGGTACTCGACTCTTAGTGAGGAAACCAACCTTAGCGTAGATACAATGAATGATAATCTGACGAGTATCATTACGGAGTGTGCAGTGGAAGTTGGAGGCAGGGTAGTTAGACAGGACACTGGCAAGCTTTCCCAGGAAACGAAGAACCTAATTAGGAAGCGTCAAATCATGAAAGTGTCAAGTACAACAGACAAAATAGAACTGGCAGAGCTTTCGAAGTTGATTAATAGACGTAAGGTATGCGATGTAAGAAGGTATAACATGGAGAGAATTGAACACGCTCTGAAAAACGGAGGAAGCGTCAAAGCATTGAAGAGGAAACTTGGGATAGGCAAAAGTCGGATGTATGCACTAAGGGACAAAGAAGGCAAAATAACTACCAATATGGATAGGATAGTTAAAATAGCGGAGGAGTTTTACAGAGATCTGTACAGTAGCCGAGACAACCACGACCTTAATACTATAAGAACTAGCAGTAACCCAGATTACACCCCACCAGTAATGATAGAAGAAGTCAGAAAAGCTTTGGAGAGCATGCAAAGGGGCAAAGCTGCTGGTGAGGATCAGGTAACATCAGATCTGCTGAAAGATGGAGGACAGATTGTGTTAGAAAAACTAACCACCCTGTTTACGAGGTGTCTCCTGACTGGAAGAGTACCAGAGTCTTGGAAGAACGCTAACATCATCTTAATACATAAGAAAGGAGATGACAAGGACTTGAAGAATTACAGGCCGATCAGCTTGCTCTCTGTAGTATACACGCTATTTACAAAGGTAATTGCTAACAGAGTAAAGAAAACATTAGAATTCAGTCAACCAAAGGAACAAGCAGGATTTCGAACAGGCTACTCAACAATTGACCACATTCATACTATCAATCAGGTAATAGAGAAATGCTCAGAGTATAACCAACCACTATACATAGCCTTCATAGATTACGAGAAGGCGTTTGATTCAGTAGAAATATCAGCCGTCATGCAAACACTGGGGAATCAGGGCGTAGATGAAGTATATATAAACATTCTGGAAGAAATCTACAGGGGATCAACTGCTACCATAGTGCTTCATAAAGAAAGCAACAGAATACCAATCAAGAAGGGTGTAAGACAGGGGGACACAATTTCCCCAATGCTATTTACCGCGTGCTTACAGGAGGTTTTCAGAAGCCTAGATTGGGAACAGTTAGGGATAAGAGTCAATGGAGAATACCTTAGTAACCTGCGCTTCGCCGATGACATTGCATTGCTGAGTAACTCGTGGGACGAATTGCAACTCATGATTACGGAGTTAGACAAGGAGAGCAAAAAGGTGGGTCTTAAAATTAATCTGCAGAAAACGAAAGTAATGTACAACAACCTCGGCAAGGAGCAGCGCTTCGAGATAGGTAATAGTGCACTTGAAGTTGTAAAAGACTATGTCTACTTAGGGCAGGTAATAACCGCAGAGCCGAACCACGAGATTGAAGTAACTAGAAGAATAAGAATGGGGTGGAGCACATTCGGCAAGCACTCTCAAATTATGACAGGTAGATTGCCACTATCCCTCAAGAGGAAGGTATATAACAGCTGTATCTTGCCGGTACTTAGCTACGGAGCAGAAACCTGGAGACTTACAAAGAGGGTTCAGCTTAAATTGAGGACGACGCACCGAGCAATGGAAAGAAAAATGGTAGGTGTAACCTTAAGAGACAAGAAGAGAGCAGAGTGGGTTAGGGGACAAACGGGGGTTAAGGATATCATAGTTGAAATAAAGAAGAGGAAATGGACATGGGCCGGGCATGTAGCGCGTAGACAGGATAACCGCTGGTCATTAAGGGTCACCGACTGGATTCCCAGAGAAGGGAAGCGGGGTAGGGGGAGACAGAAGGTTAGGTGGGCAGATGAGATTAAGAAGTTTGCGGGTATAAATTGGCAGCAGCAAGCACAGGACCGGGTTAACTGGCGGAACATGGGAGAGGCCTTTGTCCTGCAGTGGACGTAGTCAGGCTGATAATGAATAATGAATGAATGAATGAATTTTGATAACAAATTTTCAGATTTTTGACAACAAACTTTTTGCCTGCACACGCATGCGTTGTTTTTGATTGCCTGTTTATAGTTTTTTTTTCCTTTTCTAATAAATTGTTTACTTGCGAGAAAGCGCTTGTCCTCTCTTCCTTTCTGTTTATTCGTGCGTTTAAACTGACAGTTCTGCCACGCATATCCAACTAGCCCAACTTTCGATTCTGTTGAAATTTTCAGGGGATTTCACATTTTCGAGTTCTCCATTTATTCAAGAACACTTTGAGAAAAATAATTGCACAGGTATATTCAGTTGCTCAAAAGTTAGCAGCATTTCTTCGATCTCTGATGGATGCATCGAAAACCGAAACTGAATGTTGCCGTTTCTGGAATACTTACCATTTCGTCATATTTTTGATGTACATATAACGTATTGCCGAGTTATCTAAGTACGTTTTAAAGCTTACGGAACATGACGTTATCATTTTATTTTAAAGTTCTCACTATTCGGTTGGAGCACTTCACTACTCAAGTTGCGTGCAATTTTGTTGAGCAGCCGGTGTTGTTCTCTATGCCATTCCGAGTTTTTGAATGTATTTCTTGCTTTTTAACGAGAAAGTTATGATATGTTATGAGATATTGCGAGGTATAGGACGAAAAAGAAGAGTAAACGCAATTTAGACGAGCACGGGGATGATATTCGCCTAAAGACACAAAACGAGCTAGGAAAAAAATACTTCTTTTGTCTCGCTCAAAAAAAAAACTTGTATACCACTTCAAAAGAGGTCCCAAGTTATAAACCTGGTGAATTTCAGGCGTATTGAATGCTTCTTTGTTACATGGACGTTCGGTTCAATTCTTTAAAGCAACGTTTCTCAAAACGTGTTTTTTTTTGCATCCTAGTGTTACGCGCACAATGATAGCTCTGATTCTAACCAATATTTCCACATAAACTTTTGCTTGCTGTTTACTTATAGGTGGCGCTGTGCATTCAAGCAGAATTATTGGTCACAAGGGGTTACTTTTTGTAATATGGCTAACTCCGTGCAAAACAAACTTGCCAAATACCAACTTTTTCACTCTTTTTTGTGACAACGCGCCATTGTGGAGATTAGATACACAGGGAGTTGTCCTCGATACATAGCTGCCAAGTCACATTTCAGTCGCACCAAAAAATTTTTTATTATCACTGTTGGCAAAACATGAATATTTTGGCACTTTTTGTTTGTTTATTTTATTTTACAGAGACAAAAATGCTGTAGGCTTGCGTGCTAAAATTTGGGCGCACGTTAAAGAACCCCAGGTGTTGGAAATTTCCGAAGCCCTTCATTACGATGGTAAATCCCACGAATCAATCATCAATCAAATGTATTATTATATATTTATACTCTAACATTTTTAGCTTTTTCATTATCTTAATCTCAAAGTTTTCGAGATCCTTACAAGCTAAAACCATAGCTCTAACTTTTGGGCTAAAGCTGTAAATATTTTTCTCAAAGGTGTTAACCTACTTTATTCGGTAGTTATGAAGTAACATCTTGCCGCACAATGGTTGCGTTCAGCCTGGTGTGGACAGCATTTGTGGGCAACACAAAAATTTCAACAACTATACATCATTTATTTCGTTACCATGGATGACAATCATGGACCTTCCTGAAACTTGATAAGAAAAAGCTGCAATCTTTTCAGATTTTTGTCCATGTGTTAAAAAAAACAGTTCCTTGAATTGCAAAACGTAAAAAAAACAGTGGCACGACGTAATAACTGTTGTTGTTGACTTTATTTGCTGTTCTTGTCAATATTTCATAATATTTATGCGTCTCAATGATAAAAGTATCCGCTTGTCCTGTGCTTCTTCAGTATCGGTAATAGGAGAGCATAATACTCCTGCTTTTTACAGTTCTGAAAAATATAACGGACAAACAGAGTTAGTACTTCCAAGGCCACATACTTGGGCATGTTGGTAATTCTTGCAAAAGTGCACAGAACTTTTCTCGGAGCGAATCGCCTCATGTTGACTCTCTTTTTTAAGAGACCTGTTAACTCACTTCTATGTCGCATGACATTTTACGATGGTATAACGATATACAAAAACGTTGGTGCGTCTCTTTAAATATAATTAGTCTTATAGGCAGCAAACAAGTCTGGATTCCCCAAAAATTCACCAAGGATTACCAATACCGCCTAATGCGAATTATGAACGCAGAGTCGTGTTGAAGCGAAGACAGCTGTGTGTGAAATTTTGAGCTACTTCAAGGTATCGAGAACGTCAGAAATCATATTTGTGCAGTAAGGAAAGCTAGCAGTCCTACCTGCTCACCTGGAGAAGCTCAAGAAGATGTGGAACACATTCTTCTACATTGTAAAAATTATGATGTACCTCGACAGAAACTTTTACATAAAACTAAATTCTTTATAGATAAGCGTCCTCGATCAATTGCAAAATTCTTGGGTCTATGGCCGAAAGAAAATATACAAGCAACTACAGCGCGTGCAGGGGTTCACTTTCTGGAGGAATCAGACATATCTCAAAACTACTAAACGGAAAAAATGTAGTATCGTCATTGTTAACCGGTATGTTTCAAAAAAATATTTTCGCGTTTTACTACGATATCTTTGGGAAAACCTTTCTGAAAACAGTTCAGTACTTAAGAGACAAGAACACCTTAGACATTTTATTGAACTATAACGGACACACAGAGTTCTCTCATGTTTTGTCTGGACACTTGAATTGGCGTGATTACTTATGTTTTTATAAACTTTGTGTCGTGTGGACACATTTCTATGGGGTGTGGACACTCGGTATTAAAAAACATGGACTCATTGCGTAAGCGTTGTTCTATATACATATGCATAACCTTGTGGTTGCTACAAAATATGCGATGTCGACATTTGTGCAAGAGAAGAGGAGTAGCCGGCGCCACGCATTGGCGCCAACCTCGCCTTATATATAATTATTTAAAAAGGCAGCCCCCCCCCCCCTAAGCCATTATTACTCTTTTTGCTGCTAAGCAATCGACCCACTGCACTTCTGTAAGAGGTTGAGGCTGCACGTGACTGATGAAACTGAACAATTATGGCTAAGCACTTTGCAGTGAGTGAGAAACATTAAGGCACACCCTCTTTGCGTATGTAGCAATGTGTCAAAAGTGCTTGTCATTTAACTCCTTTGCCACGTTGTTTCATGAGTTGCTTATGTGGTTCTTAAAGAGAAAAGAAGAGAAATATATATATATATATATATATATATATATATATATATATATATATATATATATATATATATATATATATATATATATATATATATATATATATATATATATATATGGCAAACACAAAAACTAAATTCCCAGGGAGAGAAAGCGTTATCATTTTTTGTCCTGGTAAACGTTTTTCTGCACAGGCGAGTGTCGTTTGTGTAGCCCAGACTTCTATATATAAATCTCCAAAGAATCGTAGATTTAATTCACAATTTCACGTGTATAAATACTGCCTCGTTTTCCAACAGTCATCAACCTCTCTTTCTACACCTCTTTCTTCTGATGGACACGTGGCTAAGTAACAGTATGGTGACCATACAAAACACATACCTATTATTTCTGTTCACTCCTCGTTTTTGGTGGGTTCCTCTCCTTCCTGCTCCCCTCCAGATGCACCTAAGAACGTACATAGGCAGGGTATTCATTCATATATTAGAACATTCCTTCACAATACATGCCATCTAAACATGCTTGTGATATGTGACCGCTGACGTGGCCGTGAAACTATCATTAGCTTTCTCTTACGATCCCAGCCTCACATTTTAGTTCGTGTTGATATTACTCGTGTAATCACAGCAGTTTTTGAGAACTATATACATCTCTAATACAACTGGAAGAGGGAATTCATTTACCGTTAATTACAAACAATGGTTGTGAAACTTCTCCGAGTGCGTCTTCTCAGTTACACGCGTTTTATCTTATTTGTTGTAAGTTTTTCTACTCTTTAAAATAATATATCTTTCAAATAGTTCAACTAATGTGTGAAAAAATGTCCGATGCCTATTAATACTCTGTCGAACAAAAGCGGAGCAAATGTGCACTAAGAAGATTTTTTAGCCTAATATACCAAAATTTAACACGAGGTCGCATAAGGTAAGTTCGTATTTATAACGGTTCCACTTTTCACTTACTGATTTAACTAAGACATCACTATATTCTACCTTTTAATAACGATAGAAATGTAATCAAAATCGGTAATGCCTTCATTGTGTGTGTGTGTGAAGGCCAATATATATATATATATATATATATATATATGTATATATATATATATATATATATATATAGATATATATATATATATATATATATATATATATATATATATATATATATCTATATATATATATATATATATATATATCATCAGCCTGTCTACGTCCACTGCAGGACAAAGGCCTCTCCCATGTTCCGCCAGTTAACCCGGTCCTGTGCTTGCTGTTGCCAATTTATACCCGCAAACTTCTTAATCTCATCTGCCCACCTAACCTTCTGTCTCCCCCTACCCCGCTTCCCTTCTCTGGGAATCCAGTTGGTGACCCTTAATGACCAGCGGTTATCCTGTCTACGTGCTACATGCCCGGCCCATGTCCATTTCCTCTTCTTTATTGCAGCTATGATATCCTTAACTCCCGTTTGTCCCCTAATCCACTCTGCTCTCTTCTTGTCTCTTAAGGTTACACCTACCATTTTTCTTTCCATTGCTCGCTGCGTCGTCCTCAATTTAAGTTGAACCCTCTTTGTGAGTCTCCAGGTTTCTGCTCCGTAGCTAAGTACCGGCAAGATACGGCTGTTATATACCTTCCTCTTGAGGGACAGTGGCAATCTACTTGTCATAATTTGAGAATGCCTGCCAAATGTGCTCCACCCCATTCTTATTCTTCTAGTTACTTCAATTTCGTGGTTAGGCTCTGCGGTTATTACCTGCCCTAAGTAGACATAGTCTTTTACAACTTCAAGTGCACTATTACCTATCGCAAAGCGCTGCTCCTTTCCGAGGTTGTTGTACATTACTTTCGTTTTCTGCAGATTAATTTTAAGACCCACCTTTCTGCTCTCCTTGTCTAACTCCGTAATCATGAGTTGCAATTCGTCCCCTGAGTTACTCAGCAATGCAATGTCATCGGCGAAGCGCAGGTTACTGAGGTACTCTCCATTAACTCTTATCCCTAACAGTTCCCATTCTAGGCTTCTGAAAACGTACTGTAAGCACGCAGTGAATAGCATTAGGGAGATTGTGTCCCCCTGCCTTACACCCTTCTTTATTGGTATTCTGTTGCTTTTTTTATGAAGCACTATGGTAGCAGTTGATCCCCTGTAGATTTCTTCCAGAATGTTTATATATATTTCATCTACGCCCTGATTCCGCAGTGTCTGCATGACGGCTGATATTTCTACTGAATCAAACGCCTTCTCGTAATCTATGAAGGCTATGTATAGTGGTTGGTTATACTCTGAGCATTTCTCTATTACCTGATTGATAGTATGAATGTGGTCAATTGTTGAGTAGCCTGTTCTAAATCCTGCTTGTTCCTTTGGTTGATTGAATTCTAATGTTTTCTTTACTCTGCTAGCAATTACCTTTGTAAATAGCTTGTATACTACAAAGAGCAAACCGATCGGCCTGTAATTCTTCAAGTCCTTGTCATCTCCTTTCTTATGTATTAAGATGATGTTAGCGTTCTTCCAAGACTCTGGTACTTTTCCCGTCAGGAGACACCTCGTAAATAGAGTGGCTAGTTTTTCTAATACAATCTGTCCTCCACCTTTCAGCAGATCTGATGTTACTTGATCCTCACCAGCAGCTTTGCCTCTGTGCATGCTCTCCAAAGCTTTTCTGACTTCTTCTATCATTACCGGTGGGGTGTCGTCTGGGTTACTGCTAGTTCTTATAGTATTAAGGTCGTGGTTGTCTCGGCTACTGTACAGATCTCTGTAAAACTCCTCCGCTATTTTTACTATCCTATCCATATTGGTAGTTAATTTGCCTTCTTTGTCCCTTAGTGCATACATCCGCCTTTTGCCTATCCCAAGTTTCCTCTTCACTGCTTTGACGCTTCCTCCGTTTTTCAGAGCGTGCTCAATTCTCTCCATGTTATACCTTCTTACATCGCATACTTTACGTCTATTAATCAGCTTCGAAAGCTCTGCCAGTTCTATTTTGTCTGTTGTACTTGACACTTTCATGATTTGACACTTCTTAATTAGGTTTTTCGTTTCCTGGGAAAGCTTGCCGGTGTCCTGTCTAGCTACCCTGCCTCCAACTTCCACTGCACACTCCGTGATGATACTCGTCAGATTATCATTCATTGTATCTACGCTAAGGTTGGTTTCCTCGCTAAGAGCAGAGTACCTGTTCTGCAGTGACACTCTGAATTCCTGTACTTTCCCTCTCAGTGCTAGCTCATTGATTTGCTTCTTGCGTATCAGTTCCTGTCGTTCCTTCTTCAAGTCTAGGCGGATTCGAGCCCGTACCATTCTATGGTCACTGCATCTTACCTTGCCAACCACTTCCACATCCTGCACGACTCCTGGGTGTGCAGTCATTATAAAGTCTATTTCGTTCTTATTTACGCCATTAGGGCTCATCCATGTCCACTTGCGGTTTTCTCGTTTTCGGTAGAAGGTATTCAAAATACGCAGATTATTGCGTTCTGCGAATTCTACTAGTAGATCTCCTCTGGCGTTTCTAGTGCCGATGCCATAATCTCCTACTGCCTGGTCTCCAGCCTGCTTCTTCCCTACCTTTGCATTAAAGTCGCCCATTACTATAGTATACTGTGTTTTCACCTTACTCATTGCCGATTCCACGTCTTCATAGAAGCTTTCAACTGAAGCGTCATCATGGCTGGATGTAGGCGCGTAAGCCTGTACTACCTTCATTTTGTATCTTTTATTCAGTTTAATTACAATGCCTACCACCCTTTCATTAATGCTATAGTAATCCTCTATGTTGCCAGCTATGTTTCTGTGAATTAGGAACCCTACTCCCAGTTCTCTTCTGTCTGCAAAGCCCCGATAGCAAATGACGTGCCCATTCCGTAGCACAGTATAGGCCTCATCTGTCCTCCTAACCTCACTCAGCCCTATTATATCCCATTTAATGCCTTCTAGCTCCTCGAATAATACAGCTAGACTTCCCTCACTAGATAACGTTCTAACGTTAAACGTTGCTAAGTTCAAGTTCCAATGGTGGCCTGTCCGTATCCAGAGATTCCTAGCACCCTCTGCTGCTTTGCAGATCTGACCGCCGCCGTGGTCAGTTGCTCCGCAGCTGGTGGGGACTGAGGGCCGTGAGTTAATTGACGAATGCCTACGGGAGGGGGTGGCCAGATACTGCACCAGGGTGGCCAATCCTTCTCTGGTGAGATCATCGGTGCGTACCGGCTTTAAGCCGGTACGATCAGACAGTAGTGGGAATGCTCCATGCATGTCTTCCTTATTGTTGTTCAGCAGCGTTGGCGGCCACCCACCACGGAGCCCAACGAGGGGACGCTACAAGGTTACAAATGCTGAAACCTGCAGACGCCAGCCGTACAATGCCACTATAACCCAATGCGCCTAGACCAAGGTAGGCTATTTGCACCGGGTTAACCCTAGCCGCCAGGAAGTTTGGAAGTAAACGGAAGAGAGTAGAAGACAGGACAGATAAATAGTAAGAGATAAAGACGAAGATGTAGGGAGAGAGAGATAGGAAAAGGCGACTGGCGATTCCCCTGGGTGGGTCAGCTCAGGGGTGCCGTCTACGTGAAGCCGGGGCCAAAGGGGTGTGCTGCCTCTGCCGGGGGGCCTTAACGGTCCAATCACCCAGCGTCGGCTCAACCCCCAGGATCCCCTTTTCCTCGGACACGGCAAAGCCACGCACGGCTAGGCGTGGGAGGGAGTCGAAACTACCCCGTTAGCTCAGGTTCGTGGTGTCGCTACACACCAAACGCCTACTTGCGCAGGCGCCCCTGCGGTCCTCGTTAATTCGACACCCGTTAATTCGGAAATTCGGATAATTCGGACGGCTCTATTGGTCCCGGTCAAAGTGCATGTTAATCTATGGGACCAAACCTTCGTTCTTTCGTCAGAATTCGGCTCCGCACCGCTTAATTTGGACAAATGCTGACGGCTGCTGCTACACAAAAGTGTGATAAAGAAAGCAGCACTGGCACCACTGGAGTGAAACCGAAACCTGAGTGGCATCGCCATCATCATCAACTAGTGGGGGTGATCCCAGCGTCACCGAACGTCGGCGTCTTCTTTCTTCTCCACTCCGCGCCTCTGACACCATTTTCCCTTGTGTTGTCGTGTTGGAACCATCTCTTCTTGCGGAGTTCTCTTTTTCTTCCATTGTCACCGTATTTGCATGCCATTACCATCGTGCGCTACAGTGATGGCAACGCCGAAAAAGCGGCAGAACTAAGACACGAAGAACTTGGCGACTAAAGTGGAAATTTTGGAAGCACTGAAAAACGGCGAATCGCGACAGCAGGTTATGACCAAGTACAACGTGAAGCGGAGCACGTTGGGAACGTACGTGAAAAATGAACAACAGATTCGACAATCCTTCGAAAGCGAGAAGTTTCATGCCTCTAGAAAGCGGTTGCGAACCGCAGCTCATCCCCAGCTCGAAGAAGCTTTGCTCCGGTGGATTACTGACTGTCGCAACGCGCATCTGCCTTTGAGCGGACCTCTCATCATGGCGCAAAGTGAGAAGTACGCTGCAATGATGAACATTGAATCGTTCAAAGCGTCAGAAGGGTGGTTTGCGAGGTTTCGAGAGAGACACGAACTTGTCTTCAGGAGTGTGTGCGGCGAAAAGGCCAGAGTTGACGAAAGCGTGACCACTGAGTGGAGAAATGAGAAGCTGCTGGAGCACATCGCCACATATGAACCACGTAACGTGTTCAATGCAGATGAAACTGCTCTATTTTTCAGAGCAGTTTATATATATATATATATATATATATATATATATATATATATATATATATATATATATATATATATATATATATATATATATATATATATATATATATATATATATATATATATATATATATATCTATATATATATATATATATATTGTGAAGAAGAAGATGTGCCTGGAGCAGCATCGCCACCGCCTGGCTTTCTCGGCTCGTGCTCTTGCCGGTGCCGTTAACGACTAATAAACCTCTTCACATTTGGTGGAGGGTGCTGTTTATCCCCGTCGCTACACCCTGGAGCTGCGAAGCTACACGCTACCGCCCGTCATGACTGACAACGCCAACCCATCGGCGGCGTCACCCCAGTTCAACTGTCCCGGCCATCGTAAGCTACGGGACCCGGAGGTCTTCAGCGGTGCGAATGGGACCGACGTGGAAGACTGGCTCGAGCACTACGAGCTGGAGAGCGCCAATAACAAGTGGGATGAAGCCGACAAGCTGGGCCACGTCATATTTTATCTCACTGGTGTCGCACAATTGTGGTTTAACAACCACAAAGAAACATTCCCACATGGAGCGTCTTCAAGACGTCATGTGCCGAAGTGTTTGGTCGGCCGGCTGTCTGCAAGCAGCGGGCAGAAAAGCGCTTGCGCGTCCGCTCTCAGCAGACTGGAGAAAATTTTACCAGCTATACTGAGGATGTCGTCGGCCTTTGTCGACGCGCGAATGATATCATGCCCGAGTCGGACAAGCTCAAACACATCCTGAAGGGCATCGACGATGGCGCTTTTCAAATGCTCTTGGCTAGGAATCTAAGTACAGTTTCTGAAGTCGTCAGCTTGTGTCAGAGTTGAACGACGAGTTGAAGAAGCAATGCACTCTGACTCGGCAGCCTCAGCATGGTGGTGAGTCGCTGTCCAGTTTCGACTCCATGCCTGACAATTCACCATTGCTTCAGCAAGTCCGAGCCTTCGTCCGTGAGGAAGTCGCCCGCCAACTTTCCCTAGTGCCCTTCACTCACGAGACCACCACCCGTCTACCTGCCCCGCTTCGCACTGCTATATCGGAAGAGGTTGCACAAGCTGTTGTTCCCTTTGCGCACTACGAGCCACCTCTATCTAGCCGTGGTCACTGCCCGGGTGTCGCACAGCCGGTACGCGCTCCTGTCGCCTATCCGCCAGCCGTTCAGCCTGTGGCCGCACCCCTAACTTATTCAGCGCAGCCTGTGGCTCCTCCTGTCACCTTTTCGCAAGAGATGCAGCCCGTAGCCGCGCCGCTCACATATGCAGACGCTGTACGTAGGCTCCCGCAACCACCCTACACCACGCGCTCACAGCCCGCACACCCGGCTGCATATACTGCACCTTGGGCGGCAGCACCAGTCGCCAATCCTTGGAGGACGCCCGATAACCGACCTATTTGCTACGCCTGCTTCACTCCCGGACACGTTGCCCGCTACTGCCGCCGTCGACCTCAGACGTTCGGCAACTATGTCCGGTCGTCGCAACCCAGCAGCCAACCCTTCACCCAATACGGGCCGGTCTCGTGACCTCGCTATGCCCCTACTGACCACCTTGACTTCCAGCCGCAACGCGCACCCTCTCCTCATCAGCGATCACCCTTCCCCATGCGTCGCTGGCCCGGACCTTCCAACCAGGAAAACTAAGCACCGCAGTTCAAGAGGCAAGAACTGCGCCGTTTTCGAACTGTCTAAGCCCTCGCTCCTCTCGTGCTAACGTGGTCGCAGTAACTGTTGAAGATTATTGTACTTTCGCCCTTGTGGACACCGGCACCGCTGTTTCTGTTATTGCCGCTAATCTCTGCCGTTTATTACGCAAAGTGACGACGCCGCTTTCGGGACTGTCACTTCACACCGCAAGCGCACAGCAAGTAACGCCTCTCGCAGCCTGAACTGCAAGAATGTCCATCGAAGGCATTCTTTACATCGTGAGTTTATTGTTCTTGCTGTCTGTTCACATGACGTCATCCTCGGGTGGGACTTCCTATCCCGCCATAATGCCGTCATAGACTGCGCACGCGCCGAAGTTGAGTTTTCACCCTTGTGTGATGTCCCATTACTGGACGCTCTTCGTCAGCCGCCGAAGTTGCTCGTTCATGAAGATACCGATCTTCCGCCTGGAAATTTCACACTTGTTCCCATTTCATGCAACGCCTGCGATGACGCTACAGTCCTTTTTATGCCTTCCGATATCTTCAAATGTCGTCGAGCTTTGCCGCTGCCTTTCGCAACAATTGACCTTGCCGCCGGAAGAAGCAACATGTTTGCAAGCAATCCGCTTTCCACACCTGTCACTTTGCTTGCGGGGGAATGTCTCGGCCACGTGCAGGATATCCACCCTTCGTCTTTGGTTGATGTCCCGGATGACTACTGCGTCCACCCGAAACCACTGTCGGCACTTGGGGAGTCGTCCAATGATACGTTTTCCAGCGCCAGCGCCGACACTCTCACTCCCACCGAACATGCCAACCTGCTGAATCTTCTGCATGAGTTCATGAGTTCTTTCGATGTGTGGCAACCTCAACTGGGCCGCACGTCACAATTGAAACATCATGTTGACACCAGCCTACACCAGCCACTGCGTCAAAGACCATACCGTGTCTCCGCTGAAGAGCGCCGCGTGATCAACAATCAAGTAGAAGGTATGCTTCGTAGAGACGTCATTCGACCATCTCACAGTCCCTGGGCGTCTCCCGTCGTCCTGGTGCGTAAGAAAGACGGATCTATCCGATTTTGCGTGGACCATCGTCGTTTGAATAAGATAACCCGCAAGGACGTCTATCCTTTGCCGCGCATTGATGACGCCATTGACACCCTTAACGGAGCGGAATTCTCGTCGCTAGATTTGCGGTCTGGCTACTGGCAGGTCCCAATGGCTGAAGCCTATCGCCAAAAAACGGCATTTATTGCACCAGACGGACTATACGAATTTAACGTCATGCCCTTTGGGCTTTGTAACGCACCTGCACCGTTTGAACGTCTCATGGATAATACGCTACGTGGCCTCAAATGGAATATGTGCCTCTGTTACCTCGACGATGTCATGGGTTTCTCCCATGACTTTTCTACGCACTTCCTTCGCCTCAGGCACGTTTTGACTTGTCTGACCAACGCTGGTCTGCAGCTTAACTTGAAAAAATGCCGCTCCACTGCACGCGAGCTCGTCATCCTAGGCCACATCATGTCTAAGCACGGCGTACTTTACCTGACCCAGCAAAACTTCGAGCAGCCGCAGAATTTCCCAAGCCGACGACCATGAAAGAACTTCGCAGTTTTGTAGGCCTATGCTCCTGTTTCCGGCGCTTTGTTCGCAATTTTGCATCTATCATGTCACCGTTAACCCAGCTTCTTCGCGGTGACGTGAACCTGTCCTCCTGGTCCCCTGCATGTGACGTTGCCTTCACTACTCTGCGCCATCTGCTCACCTCCCCCCTCTTCTTTGCCACTTCGACCCGACAGCTCCTACCGAAGTGCACACCGACGCCAGCGGTGTCGGGCTAGGCACTGTCCTCGCTCAACGAAAGCCCGGCTATTCAGAATACATTGTAGCCTACGCTAGCCGCACTCTGACGAAAGCCGAAACTAATTACAGCGTGACAGAAAAGGAGTGTTTGGCTCTGGTGTGAGCGCTTGGAAAGTTCCAGCCGTACTTACACGGCCGCCCGTTCGATCTAGTAACTGATCACCACGCACTTTGCTGGCTCTCCACGTTGAAAGCCCCTTCTGGCTGCCTTGCGCGATGGGCACTCCGCATCCAGGAGTACGACTTTCGCGTCGTATACCAATGCAGACACAAACACTCTGACGCTGATGCCCTGTCCCGCTCACCTTTACCACCAGATCCAACGTGCGGAAACACTTCCCTCCAGACCTTGTCATTGCTAAATCTCGACTCGATTGCCACCGAACAACGTCGTGACCCGTGGATCGCCTCTCTTGTCGAATATTTATCTGGCACGCCCAACCTTCCAGTATCTCGATCCCTCCGACGTCAAGCTTTCCATTTTGCCATCCGCGATCAACTTCTTCATCGACACAACTGCGCTCCCGATGACCGCCGGTGGCTACTGGTCAATCCACGCACTCTACGATCGCAAGTATGTGCCTCTCTTCACGACGATGCGCATTGTGGCAACGCCGGGTTGTTCAAAACATATGAACGCCATCGCCATCGCTATTAATAACTGGCTTGGCATGTACAATTTTGTACGCAAATTTGTGCAGTGCTGTCCTGACTGCCAGCGGCGCAAATCAACAACGTCACGTGCGACTGGCGCATTGCAGCCACTTCCACGCCCTGCCAAGCCATTTGATCACATCGGCGTTGACCTCTACGGCCCCCTTCCATTGACACCAGATGGTAATCGGTGGATTATAGGGGCGGTTGACCACCTGACACGCTACGCCGAAACAGCCGCTTTGCCGAGCGCTACAGCTCAGGATGTCGCCTCTTTCATTTTACAACGCTTTATCCTTCGACGTGGTGCATGCACCCCGAGAACTCCTTAGTGACAGAGGCCGCACTTTCCTCTCTGAGGTCGTCGAAACTCTGCTTTCGAAATGCCACGTCATTCATCGGAAAACGACAGCATATTACCCGCAGACTAACGGGCTAACGGAACGGTTCAACCGCACGCTGGGAGATATGCTCTCAATGTACATGGGATCTGATCATAGCATCTTGGACCGTGTTCTCCCATACGTCACGTTCGCATATGACACCGCAATACAAACCACCACGGGATTCTCACCTTTCTTTCCTCTTTACGGACGCGAGCCTTCCCATACAATTGATACCCTACTTCCTTACCGTCCTGATGCTTCCGAGTGTCCACCTATCTCCGATGCTGCTAGACAAGCCGAAGAGTGCCGCCAGCTCGCCCGTGCGTTCACCTCGGAAGAGCAACAACGCCAGAAAGAAACCCGTTGCACCTCTCTTCCGGATCCCTGCTACGCCCCAGGGTCTCTTGTGTGGCTTGCCATCCCATACCAAACTCCGGGACTCTCCTCGAAACTTGTCCCCCTGTACGAGGGGCCTTACACCGTTTTGGAGAAAACCTCTGCGGTTAATTTCCTAATTGAACCAGTTTCCCGATCGGACGACATGCGCCGGCGTGCACGTGACATCGTCCATGTTTCCCGGGTGAAACCGTACCATGAGCCTCTGCCTGAAACTTCTCAAGTCGCCAGGATGGCTCCGTTTTCAGCGGGGGCGATTGTGAAGAAGAAGATGTGCCTGCAGCGAGCAGCATCGCCAACGCCCGGCTCTCTCGGCTCGTGCTTCGGTTCACTGTTGTGCCGGTCTCTGCTGGACGGTTCATCACGCTGTCTTGCCGTTGTCGTTAACGACTAATAAACCTCTTCACATTATATATATATATATACCGAGTGATTCATCTAGAACTGATCTTTCACTGGGTTGTAGTTTTCTTACAAACTATCGAATTTGACATCCAATATTCATCTGGCTTGCCGTGGCAAAATATTGAAGGAGGCCACGAAGGATAATCAGTTTTTTTCATGTCCAGCTCCACACACAAAAAAGAAAAAATAATAAAAGTAACTAAACCGCGACCTACCGCGAAACTCCATACAAAAGAGACACCGAACACGCGCAAGTGCGTGTGCGTCACGGCAACGCGGCGCGGCATTTGTGTGGCAGTACACATGGAGTCACTGAATGTACTACTCTTGGGGAGAATGTATACAGTTACTCAAAGTACACAGTGTTCAGCTTTAGAGTAAATGTCATGCGATAAACCTAGTGTAGCCAACTCCAGCCTACGCTGGCTATCGCGAAAGCTGCACCGGTCTAAACGTATGTCCTTGTGTACCATTTCGCAATATTTGTTTTAGAGGCGAAGCTCCTCTCAGTCTAACCTTGTTCTGCGTCAGGCGCGTATCTCACGAACGGTATAATAGATGGCGCTGTCTCGTCACCATTTCTCGTCTCATTTCCAAGACGGCGTTGGTCCAATAGAAGTCTGTTCAATAGGACAGACGGACACATGGACGGACGGACGCAAGGACGGAAGCATGGGTGGACGGAACGGATGGTGCATGGACTCATGGACCGATGGACGCATGGACAGATGGATGGACTGGCGAACGGATGCACAGATGGACGGACGCACGGGCGGGCACTCGGATGGACCAACGGATGCATGCACGGACGTACGCACGCATGAATTAATGGGCGGACGCATGGACGGACAAACAAATGCTCGGACGAACGTTTCACCCCGCTTATCATCATCCGTAGATATGCTGTGATTTTTTAGGGGCGAAGCTCCTTAAGCCGTGGGTCGTGTGTCTGCGATGTACGTAGTAGTAGTAGTAGTAGTAGTAGTAGTAGTAGTAGTAATAGTAGTAGTAGTAGTACATAGCAACATATGCCCGGACTAGAGGAGCAGCTCACGCATACTCTTTTGAATTGAAGAGGAAGTCCGTCCACGTTAATCATAACTAGAAAGATAGTTGTTTCTGATGAAATAACCTACGGAGACGAGTATCGGTATCTCCAATAAAATCTGCCTTGAATTTCATGCTTACTAAAGAAAATCGCAGAATATCCACGGAGCACGTGATGATGAGTCCATCCATCCGTCCTGTCGTTCTTCCTTCCGTCCATCCGTGCGTCAGTTCGGGCGTCCGTCTGTCTGTGCGTCCGTCCGTGCGTCTGTCTGTGCGTCTAGCCCTGTATCCGTCCGTGCGTCCGTCCATCCGCACGTGCGTCTGTCCGTGCATCTGTCTGTCTGTCTCTCCGTCCGTCCATCTAGTGAATACTCCAAGTACCGCCATCTCGCATCTTTTTATCATATTGTAACGGGGAGCATTTAATAAGTTAACGCCGGTTGGGTTAACTGCACACAGTGTGCAAGGATGCAGGACAACAGGGCAGTCCAGACACGGCCCCACAATAACATCGTCGTCTTCATCCCTTCTGCGTCATTTTAGAACCCGTGCCTGAGGTACCTTTCTATACCCGTGACAATATATTCAGCATATAGAAGCACCGCCATACAGCGGACATTCCAAGGACTAAACGAAAGGTGGCACTCACGCACTTTCCTAAAGCTTGCGTTTTGTGTCTACTTCCCACTTTTCACCGCCTATAGTTCTAGTTCACTATATTCATGGCACTGCGGCCCAACCCTCGCTAAACCTTGCTAAAACCAAAGAGGTAACTCGCTAAACCTTGCTAAAACCAAAGAGGTAACGCCCAGCTTTTCTGGTCAGATAGTGCTCAAAGAGCGTCCCCTGATACTAGTTTTTTTAAGTAAGCATCACATCAAAGGCAAAATTTATTAGAGATGGAGTCACCAATAATCCTCTCTGTAAGTTATTTCATCAGAAAAAACTACCTTTTTATGTATTATCAACTTGCGCGAGTTTCCTCCTCAATTGAAAAGGGTGCGTGTGTGCCTACTACTACTACTACTACTACTACTACTACTACTACTACTACTACTACTACTACTACTACTACTACTACCACTACTAGTACTACATACATACATACATACATACATACATACATACATACATACATACGTACGTACATACATACATACATACATACATACATACATACATACATACATACATACATACATACATACATGCATACATACATACATACATACATACATACATACATACATACATACATACATACATACATACATACATACATACATACATACATACATACATACATACATACATACATACATACATACTCCATCCTCTTCAGAGGAATACGTTTCACGACTCGCACAGTGCCGCCAACGAGCTCGTATAAACACTGAAGCCCGCCAGCAAGACAGAAAGCTAGTTTATGATGAATCGCATCGTGATGTATCCTTCAAACCTGGAGACGAAGTGCTCCTTTTGACGCCTGTTCGCACACCTGGTTTGTGTGACAAATTTCAGCCTCAGTTTATCGGGCCGTACACAGTTCTTGAAGAGACTTCACCCGTGAATTATCGCGTGACGCCACTTGTAGCCCCAGCAGATCACCGTTATCGAACTACAGAGGTCGTCCACGTCTCCCGTATGAAGCCCTTCATGCGACGTTCTTTGTCCCCTTGACTTGCCGCGGCCAGGCTGGCCGCTTTCACGTGGGGGGAATTGATGTGGGCATTTAGTATACGCATCCTCTTCACCGGTACATTATCATCATTATCATGTGTGGCTCATGCATCCTCATCGTTGTCGCGTAACATCATCATCTTGGCTCATTCATCGTAGCTGTCGG
>WOVY01006783.1:0-42500 GCA_013436015.1 Rhipicephalus annulatus | reverse complement strand
ATGGACAGACGCACGGACGGTAGGATGGCCACACGGATGATCGCACAGGTGGACGCACGGACGGAATAAAACAAAAACGAACTGACGGGCGGGAGCGCGGATGAACTGGTGGATGGTTTGCCCCACTCCTCATCATGCACTCCGTGGATAGGCTGTGATTTTTTTTTATGTAATCGTCTTGACAGAGTTGCACATAAAAAACGGGAAGGGCCATAATTGTTTCATACCTCATGAATATCTTGCCGCAAACCTCATTAAAACGAAGGCATTGTAAAAAAAAAAAGGACCGCTCAATGCTATAGTTAGTTCTGGAAGAGTCGCCCTATAACTGTTCACTGGTTGTGCTGGCACTGCGTGTACTGCGTTTAATCGGTATCAAGTAGTCGTTGTGATCGTTCGCTGGTAACGTTGAAACACAGTCTGAATAGAAAACGTGCGCAATTGTTGATTCCTGTCTCTTCAGAAAAACTGTTTCGTTCAAAAACCTACGTAATGGGAATCGCTGCATAATTCATTTTTTGTAAAATATATGTTGGGCTATATACTTACCATTATTTTGAGCATTGGCTGCCTGTTGTTGCAATACCACTCCTGCTATGCCGGTTCCAGTCGTACCCACTGAAAGAGACATGCCGCGGGTCTGTTTGCACGTGCTTTTGGTGCATGTATTGAAGAAACAAATAACGCTGATCCAACGTGTATTTATGTCATGTGTTCTCAACACGGATTCCGCGTAACCCAGAGGTTCCGTGAATGACATCTTGTGGTTACGCGAGCTGTCAGAACGAGTGTAAGCCCTTCCCGTTTTCCCCCCATTATCGCAACTAATTTATTTCTTTGGACAAGCAAACTTGCATTCCGTATTGCACTTAGCGAAGCCACCGCACGGCGCATCCACGTATCTGGCATCTGCGCGTAGCGAGAGACCTGTGAAATCTGAAGAGTTTGTTCGAAGATGAACCGGGTTTTTAAAGACAAGTACGCCTGGAGAGAAACAGCAGCGCGTCTCAGCGCTGCCGTATATTTCAGTGAAAAGACCAACGAAGATCCTGGTGTCATGCGCCATCCCTCACTTTCCTCTTCGTCTAGCGCGCGCCATGTCCACTATTCTTAACAAGACCCACGGGGTGTGAGTGAGTGAGTGAGTGAGTGAGTGAGTGAGTGAGTGAGTGAGTGAACTACTATTGGGTATACTACTATTGAGTAAACTACTATTGGGAGGTCGAAATTTCTGAAGCCTTCCATTACGGCTTCCCTCATAATCATATCGGGGCTTTGGGACCTAAAGTTCCAACAAATACCAAAACAACGGCAATATATAGGGAGCAATTATCTGCACGTAACAACGAAACATAAGCACGAATGGACATGCATGTGATACAGACTACACGACAAAGATAATTAGCTCGAGCACACTATCATGAGGCAGTCAAACTATAAATCCTGACATCAGCAATTTTGACAATGGTCAGCAAAATGGCTGCGGACAGAGATTCTTAGGGAATAAATGTGCTCCATCAGCCCATTATTTTTGCATCGGCCTGTCTGTCTGGGCGATTTATGTGCGCCCACAAGTATTACGTTTCTTTGCGAAGCAGTAAATTCTTCATAACAACTCCGGAGTAAGCTGAATGCAATATCGCTATCTGAATGATCAGTATATATTACTTGACATGATGCCTCCCTACTCTTGTTCAAGTTCTGACACGAGCGCTGAATGTTTTAGCGCAAATGATGATTGTTTGCACATGTAAGGCTCGCGGACGTTCTCGAGTACTTGCGCAAGTTGTCGCGCTTGAATCAAACGTGCTGCATTCATATTATATACAAATGTAATGCATTATAAAACAGCAGGTGC
This sequence comes from Rhipicephalus annulatus, assembly GCA_013436015.1. Lineage (NCBI taxonomy): Eukaryota > Metazoa > Arthropoda > Arachnida > Ixodida > Ixodidae > Rhipicephalus > Rhipicephalus annulatus. Next base: position 40,642 of record WOVY01006783.1, on the reverse strand, counting down.
ACTTACGTGAAGATACTGATTCGGTTATCATTTGCGCCGCGTAAAGTTTCCCCATACCTCCATGCCCTGCAAATGAATAAAGTGAGGCGATTTCATCGGCGTATTCGCCAATACTGATTTCTGTATTAATATTTGGTGCACTTAGTTGTCAAAAAAATTGTAAATATTCGCAGTATTTATGTTATGTGGATATAGGGTATTCGCCGAGCAGCGTAGATGCAATGAGCCCAAGCTTGTCGTTTCAGTTGACATTGCCGAAATATTTGTGCTTTATGACCTTTGTGCGCATGTACACGGGCTCATTTTGTAGATGCATCCCAACAGTTTTGCACATTCATACGGGAAATTCAAGTACACATTTTAGATAAAGGGATCGTACTATTTTAAAAATTAGCTAAGTTAAAATTTATTATACATAAAGGCATATACTATTGCAAAAGCTAGCTCAGTGAAAATTTATTCTATATCATAGCACGTGCCAATTTCATCACACACCTCGACGATTTCTGTCGTTTTCGCGTAGTAAAAGGAATAGATCGAAAGTTGATTTTGGGCATAGATGACATTCAGAACATTCCGCTAAACGATGTACCTGCATTAGGTTATTGCACGGATGCATACTTGACAAGGTAACAAATGATTACAGAACAGGCCCACAAAAGCTAACGTCAAGTAAGTTCTAGCTCTTGATCTCAGTCACGTTTATAATCGTCTTTTACACGGATACGTCCTTAGGCTTAAGTAGGAAAACATCAGTGAGTATTTCACTATTTTGGCAAGTGCTATACGCCACACAGCAGTTATTTATACTCTTGTGTAGGGCCTCGGATACATCATTGTTTCTGAAATTCTGCTTCCAGATCGCGATGTCATTATCATTCCTGTGCAATCAGCACCACTAGGTATTCATTTTCCAGGAAATAGAGATATCGCAATGAAAGTTTAGCAACAGTGAGCAAGCATAATTGCCAGAGGAAAGCGAATGCTTGTTTGTGTTGTATGTGGTCACAAGCTACAGCATATATAATGAAAACGATACAACTCAAGCCCTTCCACCGACGTTTCGAGATAGCGTCGTCTCTTTTGGTATCTGAATTATTGTATAATTATTTACACCAAACAAGAATTTTTTTCTTTGTTTATTCGGTAATAATTTGACAACACTTCCTCAATAGCAAAGCTTCATAGCGAATCGTTCCTTAATTGTGAGCCGACCGCAGAAAACTTTAATTGTATTAACGGATATGTGCCACTGTGTGACCTACCAGAAAGTTATCATCATCATCAACCGGTATGTGCAATCGAAATTGGGTAAGTCCCACTATTCACCACTAGTCCACTAAAAATGAAGATAGCAACTGGTATCCAAACAAATCGCTGCGAAGAGATGGTGGCGAACCACATACTCTGAGTAGGTACAATTACAAAATCCCGTGGAATGGGAAGGGCAATGGCGGTTGCAAGACGACAACGAAAGGATAGAACGCCTACGCCAATAAGGGCTTGCCTGTAAATCTATGAGAGGGGCGAAAGCTTGGTTTCAGCGCGAGTTTCTACCTCAGGAGTTCGGATGTACGTGTCGTGTCTGTGACGGTTCATTGTGTAAATGAAGTCTCCCTGCGTGAATAATCAACGTAGGAACGACCTGGAATCACCTAACTAAAGCCTCTAAATGACCTAAAAGCAAGTTATAATTAATTTACGTGTTCTAGCTAATGCCTAGAAACAATCGAACTAAACAAAATAGCGTTCAGAATCGTCTAGTTTTGCTGCGAGCTTCGCTACTTTTTTTCTCCTTAGTTTGTTTCTGATTGTCTTATTTTGTCTCGACTGCAAAGGCCTTTTGGGTTGTTTTCCTCCAACTTTTACGAGCGATAATAACAGTCATTATTTCAGCAGATGATTTGTGTAACTGATTTTATAGAAAGAGTGCTTCAATGTCACAGGGCTGTGACGTCGACAAAGGGAGCATGCAGACTGTAGGTCTGAGATCAAACTGTTTATTCTGCCGCACTTGTGGCCGTTCAACGGAAAGTCAGATCACAGCAATACACACTGGCCCTGATAGCGGCGAAAAGAGCATCGGCCATCCATCAACTGACAATTAGCGAAGCATGCCGTCATTTATGTTATACATGTGCCGTCGAATATTCCAGCGTTTTTGCTAATGGCGACGTAAGTTCTAGAATAATCTCTAATGTTCGCTTTGTGCGCGCAGTCTTAACAAAATGGTCTACAACAGTCTCGAAGCTTCTCGAACGCTGCAGACACGGTTTGCGCTGAACATTATACTTAGAGTGTTACGTGGCGATACCAAAACTTGAGGGAGGAATGCGTGCAATATGACCAGGATGTTATTTTTTGTTCGATGTATTTGTTATATTGAAAACTGATAAGACTTCATGAGTCCTATAAGCTTTCCTAGAATCTACGGCGGGTCACGCTTATATGCATGGGCTCACGCAGTTAAATTGTGGCAATTAGGTGCAAAAGGCATTGTTAAGCTGAAGTGGGCGTTAAGCAGCGGCATTCTTAATATAAAACTGTTACACCCATCGTAAGCTCCACGACGTTTCACTTTTTAATGAGCAAGACGCAGTTACACTCACCATGATGAACATGCGTATCCGGGGTTGCAGCCGCTAAAACACACAAGAACGGGCATGTCTTAATGATAAGATAGTTACTATAGAGTACATGAGTTAGGTCTTAGTGCTATGAAAAGATTTTAAGCATAATTGAAAAGTTACTCCACGAACTGATTTCAACGATGCTACATTACGGTTGGTATAGCATCCTCGGGCGGGCAATGTAGCTCAGCTCCAAAGCATAAGGAAATCAAATGACATTGGGACATTTAGTTGCTATCACAATTACCACACAATAATTAATTTTTGTCATTTCCAAATACAGCAACAGAACCATTTCTTGAAGTAGAACGTTAACCACATCGCTGCTTTATGTGTTTTACAGGGTGGACAATTTTACCATATGGCGAAATGTTATTCGATGAATTCTCATAAAGTAACGTGCCTAATATTATCCATCTTTCAAGCCACTTTGCTGAGTTCCGGATATGACTGGCTTTTAGCTGTTTCAGCCATATGTCACCAACCTTTGTGGCAAGCAGCATTCATTCACTGCAGCTTGCCCTGCGGTGTAGACACCGTCAGCCAATCGGTTGGCTGATTATTTACTGGGCGAAGTTGCCAATTATGGTTATCTGATGTCGCGGTGTTTTTTCTGTATTTAGCGTAATATAGCTGTGAGAAACTTAACTCTATATATTGTCTTACGAATGACCAACTAAAATACACGCATACCTTATCCAACTTTTTCATCTGTTTTTGTAGGACCTACAGTACGCCTATGGTAGAACAGTTTTGGAGCATTTCAATCCATTCATTTATTGTGGTGAATTTGTGGAACAAATTATATTTTCTTTCATAATATTCTTCCAGCGTACTGATGTGAATAAACGTGAACGCAATCCAAAACTCTTTAGATGTATTTCCTCGTAATTTACACTATTCAGTAGATAGCAAAAAACTTCCATCCACGAGATAGCAGTGAATCGTAGAAAAACTTCTACTGTCAATCATGATGAGAACGAAAAATAAACTTTATGTAAAGTTTTTAAAGGATGAATCGCAAACATAGTATGAAGATACCACCCGATTGCCAGGCAGAAAGAAGTTTTTGTCTCTCTTTTTTTCTGCATGCTTAGACATTTCCAGCTTTTAAGTGTATCGCTCACTCATCAAACATCGTACTTCACATTTTTTCTTGTAGGTGGCAATGCACATTAGCGTCAGCAAAAACACTAAGAAATACGCTCATCAGTCAATAAAAATAATCGCTGTTTCAAATACTATTCTCACTTGCTGGTGCTCCACCAGGAGTGTGCACAGTTTTTTTTATTTATGTTTTCTTACGATGAGAAAAGTAATGTTTTTTTACTAACTTAAGTACCCTTTCATAGCTGCCCAAAAATTGGCTCAGCATACGCTGCAAACACAAGAGAAACAGGGTGAACAAATTTTCGCTTGAGTGGGTGCATGATGCATTTCAAAGCCATATTCTACATTTCTTGCACTTAAGAACTTAAAACTGCCACTTAGCAGCGTAGTTTAGCCATGAAAACATCCAGCCACTGTCACAGGAGTAAGTAGGCGTGTTAACAAAGAAGTAAAAAAATAAAGCTTTTTCGTATTGCAACTAACTGATGATGCATCACCAGTAGTGCAGGAGGGCTAGCCTATAAGTCTAGAGGCTAGCCTATAAACGTCTAAACAAGTCCTATAAGAACCACAGCAATGGCTACATGGTTAGAGCGTCCGCTTCGAATACGGGAGGTCTCGGATTCGATTCGCAATGCTGTTCGGGAACTCACCGGCTTTCCTAATGGGTAGAGGAGTACACCAACCTGGCACTCGGTTGTTCCTGGGTACTCATCTCGAAAGGTAACCTCGTAAGGTTCTGCGAAAGCCCGTGTTCGTACCTTAATCCACCACAGCATTGTGGTGGATTAACCTGAGCATCTACCGTTGCTGTGCGAGGCAGAGAATTGCTGCCACCAGGTACCTACTGGTCGAATAGGTACAAACGCACTTCCTGCCTGGTGCTCGGCAGAACGAAGTTGTCGTCGCTTCGGAGGGCACCCATCCCATGAGAAATTGGCGGCATGGGACCACCAGACCTAAAATTAAGGTCCGCCTCTTTTCTTTTTTTTTCGGGGGGTGGGGCGAGGTTGGACTATTTTACAGATATATTATCTCTGATATCAATACAAGTCACCGAGTTAAAGTCTCATGTGTAGTCGCCTTCAGTGGTAAGTCATCGTTGACAATCACATGCATAGGCGTGCTCGGAGTTTTCCCTCGGGGCGTGAGGGGGATTCGTTGCAGCGCCCTCTTACCTCTTACGTCAATCAATGTATGGGGGTGGCTTCGCGCCACGCCTGCAAGTCACAGCACCCGCCTCCCTATTGTGTCAATGTATGGCGATGACTTGGCAGCCCCCCCCCCCCCCAACTCATAGGTGACTATGAAGGGCATCCACAGAATCCACAATACACTACTTCACTTCATACACAACACTGGCCTAACGGCGCACATTTAACAACCATACTCGCAAAAATATTATGCCCTAAAGGCAAGTCTTCGTCGCTAATAAAAAAAAAACCCACTTCCCACACCCACCCCTTCATCTGCGCACGGGTATATTCACATGTACATTACAATTTGCACAATAGGAAAAAAGATAACAATTATCATCCCATATCCCTTCTCAGTAATCATTCTCTGTTCAAAAGATCATTACCACATGCATGTGAAAATACGTAGAATATAAAATACACAGTGCTTTTATCCAGGGTATACAGTCAATGTCGTTGCTGAAAGCGATTCTAGGTATCACGCACACAAACAAATCAACTTACCTGGTTTCTTTGGAGTCTTCACTTTCACTTTTTGCTTAATGCGTGCTATAAATAAAGAAAGAAACGTCTTATTCGCGCAATACTGGAGTGGTTCTTGGGTTCAATTATCACACCATAAAGGCATGACAGTTTCAACAAGGTGAAAGTATGCTTGTGCATTTAAAAACTTCGATCTCGCCTTCTCGTATAACTTGTTCACAGTGTCGGTACGGTCACTTCTCTTATACTTCTTCATTGACTCTTATGATCAACATCATTAAAACCGCCAAAATATTCCTGCAATCGTTTTGCCCTGCTGTAACCAACATTTTTTTCGTAATTACGAAATTAGACACATACAAGGCAAGATATATGAATGGGGTTTCACGCTTAATGTCCTCATCATGAAATAAATGCCCACGAATGAATTCAAAATATTATAACAGCAATAAATCGATCACGAAAGCTTTAAAATATGTCCTTTTCACACTTGTTACAAAAATTTGTTGAATCTCATTTAAAGGTTCGTAATATCAAGAAATTTATTTGGCGAGATTTTTTTCTTTGTAGCATTGACTGGCTAAAAACTACATGCCATTATGACAACGCCTGCAAGATTTGCAGGAATAATTCTAATGCAATAACATGAACAACTCCACTTTGAACTAAACCGATATTTTGCAGGCACCACCCACGCAGCACTTTTATTTTTGATCAGCGAAATATTGATAACTTCTGCAGCCAAACAGCAAAATGTATTGTTCAACCAACTTGAGCCTTTTCTATTGTTCTTATTTGCGTATATGAATAGATTAAAGGTTACACTTGGTTAAAAAAACGAGTATAGTTATTCTCACCGAATAAAAAGTATGCCCATTAAAAATAAGAACATCACCAGTTCATTACCAGTTTCCTTTCGTGCGAATGGAGTTGGCCTAACAGTCAATATTCATGGGTCCTGTGTTAGCTAAGACGGCTAATTAAAATGATTTTTTAAGAGACAGCGTTCAGACCCATTGCGTTTCAACACAGGTTGAATTCTCTGAAGAAACCACCTTCCTTTCCTTACTGGTCCATATGTGTTAAAACGTTCACGACAAGATAAACGCAAATCAATAATTGCATATATACACCTTGTCATGAAACACATATGAAGCGTAGAAAAAAATACCATATTTTACAAACAACTCAAGTGACAAGTATATGCGAACGTCAAGTTGTTACTGAATACATCTGACCTACTGGCGTTCTTAATCATTTTCGCAAAGATTTTATATACTCACTCGTTTTATGCTTTGATTTTGAAATTCTCGGCTTCTTCAATTTTAGCCTTTTCACTTCTGTAAAAAAGCGATAATGTATACAATATAAACAACGATGGCAATTGTCAATACGTAAAAGTTAACTCAGCTTTGTGTAAAATATGTCTACCGAGGCAGGGTACGTGCGCGTCTCGTGTGCCAAGTCAATATAAAAAATTCACAGCATAATCAAGGAGTGAATGATGATGAATGGGGTGAACCATCCATCCATCTGTTCATCTGTCAGTCTGTCCTTCCATCTATCCGTCCATTCATCTGTCCATACGTCTGTCCGTATGTCTGTCTGTCCTTCCATCTATCTGTCCGTGCATTCATGCGTCCATCCGTCCGTCCGTCTGTCTGTCTGTCCTTCCATCTATCTGTCCGTCCATTCATCCGTCCATCCGTTCGCCCATATGTCTGTCTGTCAGTCCGTCCGTTCCCATCACACTAGAACACGCATCGGACGGACGGACAGATGAATGCTTCGCCCCACTCATCATCATACACTTCGTGGATATGCTGTGAATTTCCTATTATAACAGCGCCATCTCTCCTCTGTAATTGTAAACTATACAAAAACCACTAACGTTATCCAGTGATATTACCTCCAAAGACATATACAAACAGCGTCGTCTAATGAGCAATTCATAAAACTAACTAGAAGTGGCTACATACTACATACAAACGGAAGAGGGAACGACCCACACCCTAAAGAGCTTCGTCCCTGAAACACCATGTTGGACTACCACACCCTATTCTGTGAGGCGTCCGCCTCGGTAGAACAGTGGTGCTCGGTCGGGTTCTATCCTGGCTGCGTGGTCGTATATCACTAGAGGCGAAATGGTACAGGCCCCGAGTACCGTGGCATGTCAGTGCACCTTAAAGAACACCAGGTGGTCGAAACTTTCGGATCCCTCCATTACGGCATCCCTGATCATCATGTCGTAATTATGGCACCTAAACGCCTGTTTATTATTATTAGGGGGCCCCAAAATAACACAGATAATACACCATAAGCGAACGCAATAATTTTAAAATAAATTACTTTATGAAGGCGGGCGAGGCGACGAGCCGATCACAGATATAGACGAGTGGACCGCGACGCTCAATCGGGACGTAGACGCGGTAACGTGCCACATCCCGCCCGAAGCGAAGCTCGAAGTAATCGACAGCAGGCTCCTACACATGTGGGAAGCAAAGCAAGCCCTACTCAAGAGGTGGAAGCGCCAAAGACATAACCGGGCGTTGAGAAAACGCATAGCACGGTTAGACAGAGAAATTGAGGAACATGCGTTCCAAGTCTGTAGGTCACAATGGGAAGACCTGTGCAACGGCCTCGAGCGACAGATGCGCGGGGCGAGTGCTTGGCGCCTTTTCCGGCACCTATTGGATCCGGAAGATACTCGTGCCGCTCAAGGCCATAAAACTCGGAGACTTGTGAACGATCATAAAGGCGATGACCTTCTCGGTGCAATACGTGACCATTACTTTAAGTCGGCAGAGAGCGTCCAACACCCAGATTATGACGGCGTTGCTAATGAGCAACTAGACGCCGAATTTAGCGAAGCGGAAATTCGGGCAGTCCTTTTTGAACTAAACACCCGATCGGCGCCCGGCCTGGACCGGGTTTCGAACAAGGCTCTCCGCAACTTAGATGACGAGTCAATCTCCCGATTTGTGACTTATGTCAACGAGTGCTGGCAACGCGGTTCCCTTCCTGAAGCATGGAAAAGAGCTCGAGTTATCATGATTCCTAAACCGGGCAAGCAGGTTGCGCTTGATAATCTAAGGCCAATTTCGCTCACGTCTTGTGTAGGAAAAGTTCTGGAGCACGCAGTCCTCAAACGCGTGACTGACTTTCTCGAAGTCCGCGATGTATTTCCGCACACCATGCTAGGATTCCGCCGCAATCTCTCCGCACAAGACGCGTTGTTGATGACATTACCAGCTCAACCAAGGCGATCCTTGGCCTAGATATTAAAAAGGCCTTCGACAGCGTTAAACACGAAGCAATTTTAAACAGAGTTCAAACATTAGGACTAGGACAAAAAACATATAATTACATACGTGACTTCCTTGCCGGCAGACGCGTACGCGTCGTCGTTGGAGATGTGGAACTGCAAGAATTTGAGATAAGCTCGAGGGGCACGCCACAAGGCTCCGTAATTTCGCCATTACTCTTTAATTTAGTTCTAATTGGGCTACCCGAGAAATTATTAGGCATACAAGGATTGTATCACAGTATCTACGCGGATGACATCACCCTCTGGGTTCCCGGCGGAGGTTGTGATGGTCACGTCGAGCGTACGCTCCAGGCAGGTGTAGACGAAGTTCAGGAGTACTTGCGAGGAACGGGCCTCGAATGCTCGGTAACCAAGTCGGAACTTCTAATCTACAAACCTACAAGTAGAGGTCGCAAAACCCCGCGCGACGAGGAAAGGGAGTGCTACAAAATAAGCGTTCTATTGGCAGATGGCACTCCCATTCCACACGTAGACAAAATTAGAATTCTGGGGTTACACCTGCAGGCAAACGGCCATAATGGTGAGACGGTGCGAAGACTACGTCGTTCGGTAGACGACACGATCCGACTCCTACGTCGTATCACGAACAGACGTACTGGTATGCGCGAACACTGCGCGATCCGTCTAGTGCAGGCGTACGCAATAAGCCGTATAACATACGTTGCCCCCTAACTCAAATTGCTAGGCTCAGAAAAAAACAAAATCGAATGTATAATACGAAAGGCTTTCAAGAGAGCAATTGGAGTTCCACTGAATGCGAGCACTGAAAAGTTACTAGAACTTGGACTGCACAACTCACTCGACGAGTTAATTGAGGCCCATGTCGTTTCGCAAAACGAACGCTTGTCGGGGTCTAAGACGGGTCGACACATCCTCGAGTCACTTGGCATCCGGTACCACACTCAGCAGGGAGAAAAAGCGGATGTTCCTGCCTCGGTTCGCGACCGCCTAATTGTTCCGCCGCTTCCTAAGAATATGCACCCGACGCACCACGTCGGGCGCCGTAACCAGCGAGCTAGAGACCTTCAAAAGAAGTACGGCACTAGCGACGAAGTTGTGTACGTAGATGCCGCGAGATATGGGGACGGGAGACACGCACACGCCGCTGCGGTCGTTGACCGTGCGGGCAAATGCCTCGCGAGCGCCACGGTGACCACGGGACATACGGAGGCGGCCGAAGAAGCCGCGATAGCCCTAGCAATCGCCACGGTGCCGAACGCTACGATCGTAATCAGCGACTCGCAGGCAGCAATCCGCGGCTTCGCGCGCGGCCGCGTCTCGCGGGAAGCGGCCCGCATCCTTAAGATGTGCGGTGATGGTGACTCAGCGTCGCGATCGCCACAACAAAATTTAACAGTCTTCCTCCTTTGGACCCCGGCACACACCGATGTCCCGCTTCCGGGCAACGAGGCGGCCCACGCCGCGGCTCGAGGTCTCACTCGCCGAGCCGTGGCACATTCCGTGGCCGCCGCCTCCGCTCCCGAGAACGGGGCTTCTGATCTGCCGGATCGAGACACTTCGACAGACACGCAGCGACAACACAGACCACAACGGTCGTGGGGTGATCGTCTCATCACGTTCCGAGATATTACGCAACACTACAGACTGGAAAGGCGAAAGTTCCCGCCACCGCATGACAAATTAAACAGACACGATGCCGTAAGCTATCGCTTACTACAAACCCACTCTTACCCCAGCACGGTCGTCTTACGCCACTGCTACCCGCACTTACACATTACCGATCTATGTAAAGCATGCGGGCACAGAGCAACGCTGCGCCACATGCTCTGGGAATGCGCCGGTAACAATGGTCGAGAAACGGCCGCCGTTCGCGATGCGCCTATGGCGGCTGCCAATACCAGGCAACAGGAAGCCTCGAGCTCACTCGTTCCCGCCGCCGTCCCGTCTGCGGGAGCCGCGGGGGACCTTCTCCGTCGGCGACGCCGCCGCTGGGAGGCGGCGCTCAGAAGCTCGGAGCTCAACGACCAGCTCTGGGCTGTCCGGCAGGCCGAAGATGCCGCCCGAGTTCAGGGACTCAGCGCCGCCATCTGAGGCCACCAAGACCAAGCTGCCGGCCAAGCTCTAATAAAGTTTCCTCTCTCTTATGATCAAACTACCAGTCGAACAAAAAGTGCTTCTGGCAGAGCTGAGTTATGCTTATGGATCTTTGTAAGGGCTTCCATCTAGACAATTATAATGGTCATAACCACGATGGTCATTTCCAGAATTTTTCTTAGAGTTCTTCGCGGTTATGCAGTATTGTCTGGCCCTAGCCTCATGAATAGCAATCATTGCGTATAGGCTAGAAGAGTTCACAGAGAGCACCACTATCTTCAGAAGAACTACTTCAGAATACCCTTGACAACGCAATATTTAGAGCGTGTTAATACTGCCCTGTTCAAGTTATTTCATTTCTTTGTCATTCACCCGTCTTAGCCGGTGTTGGAAAATTTTAATGACTACACTTGTCATTTGAGATTAAATAGAAAATTTGAGGTTGAATAGTGTTCTTATGGGCACTGATTCGAAAAATGTATCGGCATTTATAAAACGGTAGGAAGGGGAAGATGGGAGCTAGCTTGCGAATGAGAAATCCATAAGCAGCGGTTGTGTCGAGACGATGTTTAGACAAGTACGCTTGTCGAAACATCGCATCGACACAACTCTTGTTTACGGATTTTTCATCATTGGTATTTATAGTCACCTATAGTAATTTATGCACAAAAGTAAAAAATATGACTTTTGGCATGAAAATATGACTTTTGGCAATGAAATTGGCATGATATAAACGCAAAAAATAGGCCTTTGTCTATAATCTTGTCTCTGATGAAGTACAGGCACAAGATACCAGCAAACACCTCTATGGGAACACTAATACGGAAACCGAGAAGTGTTGTGAACACCGAGAATAAACGAGGCTTGCTTACAGGATAGCGAGCTGCGCTACAAATTTCCGTAAAAGTTCCTGTGGCACGTTCTTGAGCAGTGAAGCACCTTTACCCAACTCTGTTGTTATCTGCAGTTTTATGGGAGTGATAATGTGCAGCCTGAAAAAAAAAAGTAACAGGAAAAAATATTCCAGTGTAGACTTACTTGGTCTCGTTATTTTAGAGAGGGCCTCTTCGAAAAGCTGAATAGTGAGAGCGATCACTAGGATGATGACAACAACGGGTCTCATTACCTCTCACTTCCAAGAAAATGTTTTCGATCTAATCGCCAAGCGATCGTCTTCAGACTGGGCTAATTCATGCAACGTCACCGCAGCTTTGTCCGAAAGCGCTGGTCCACAAGTGTTTCGCAGTAGACAATGAGAGCACTGTAGGTTGTGTGGGTAATGTTGGATAATATTAGCCCGACACAAACGCGCTAGTGATTCACTACTCCAACGCAGAGGAGCGTATTAGAACAGTAAGGTGATAGCTCATGCCAAATAAGAAAGTCAGCATTAAAAGATTTCATTCCACTGTACATTAAAAGGGAGCATTGCCAGAAGCAACCTAGAGCCAAATTCACAAATATTCCATTATCCTGCAGACATGTCTCTCTTTCCGGTGAAGATATTCTCAATAATTTATACTTCGAGATAGTTTGGTAACAAGTTTGTTTTCCCGAAACACACTTACTCATACCATTAATTTCGATTCTTCTGAAAAACAGAAAGCTCATAATCTTTGTCAGTAGATTACTCATATTACGTAACAGCCCATGCTGTACATACGTCATAAAGCATTTTGGGGAAACTTTATTGTCTTGCTTTAGTATTCTGGGGTTCTGACGCAAAGGCAGAGACTCTTTCCGAACGCTTACCACCGTACAAAAGCTCAAAATATTTTTTCTAAACATTCATCGGAAGATCTTGTTATAACGCAAGTTCTGAGAATCACATGTGTGTTTTTGCTGCTGGTCACACAAAGGCATTGTTCTCACAGAGCTCTTGACCATGTTTCTATTTTTTTTTTTGCTAGCAAGCACTCATCTGCCTTAATGCAAATCTTGAGACTATCCTTCCACGTTCGCCGCGCTCTCATCTTACCGGCATTTAACGTGACACATTTAACCTTTGTCACTGATAAGTATTACATTGCACGACCAGTTTGTCGTATTTATCATGCATATGTATCATTCTAGCTGGCGAAGAGTATCGCAGTCGTTTCACCAGCTTCACTAGCTATGCCTCTAAGAAATTTTGTTTTCTTTAGTTCACTGCTCACACTACTGTCCACCATAGTATCTCGTATACCTCTTGGAACAAACTTCACCACAAATGCAGTACTCTATAAGTTGACAATGAAATCGCACGTATCGTCTATTCGAAGCAGTGATAACCGGCAAGATCCACCTATATTCATTGTCTATCTCTAGCAGCAGCTTCCAGGTCGCTTCTATATTCAACAGAACTATGTGTTTCACAATTGTTCAGTATACGAAGAACTTGCTTTGAATATAACACAATGGGTGAGTGCTCTGAGGCTCAATGGCAGCTCCAGTGCTTCGCAAAACATTCACTGCCAACAACTTGTTATTCCCTGCCAGCAAAATACTGCACGGTGCTATCTCCAATTCCGGTCCTCGTGCCACCTTTTATATGGCAGATTAGCAAGTGTTGCACTGCTAAGCTTTTGGTGGTGGGTTCGATTCTCGACTGCATAGGCCATATTTTGATGAGGATACACCGATGTTCTCATATATAGGTGCACGTTAAGAAATTTCAGGGAGCCAAATTAACCCAGATCGCCCACTTTACGGAGTTACTCATACTAATATAATTTGTCATTTTCGCACGTAACACCTCAGGAATTGAATCAATACATCAGTGAAGACAAATCAGACTGTTACAGTTAAGCTTCTTTTTTGTGGACAGTCTTGCGAGAGCATCTTTGAAAAAATGGTTCAAATACATCCTAAGGTTTACCACACAAACACGATTGGTCGGATATGCCATGATTGATTGATTGATATGTGCTGTTTAACGTCCCGAAACCACCATATGATTATGAGAGACACCGTAGTGGAGGGCTCCGGAAATTTCGACCACCTGGGTCTCTTTAATCTGCACTCAAACCTGAGCACACAGGCCTACAACATTTCCGCCTCCATCGGAAATGCAGCCGCAGAAGCCGGGATTTCATCCCGCGACCTGCGGGTCAGCAGCCCAGTACCTTAGCCACTAGACCACTGTGGCGGGGCGGATATTCTATGCATGCCATACCATCTGCAGTAATATCGGCCTAGCAGGCTGCGTAGTTTGTCTTGATGCACTCGATTTTATTTATTTTTATTTTATTTTTATTTAATACATACTGCAGACCATGGTTAGGTCCAAGCAGGGGGGCACAAGAAGATAAAATGCAAAAATACAAACAATACAAGCAAACAAGGCACTTATACAGGGGGTAATTTATTCCACTCTTGTATCGTACGCGGAAAAAAAGAGTACTTGAAGGTGTCAGTAGCAGCGAAATATGGGGCGAAAGCATTCGGGTTGTGGTGCCTAGTAGGTCTTGTTTGTAACGGTGACAAGAACGGAGATAGGTCAATGGACAGTGCACCTTTACTTAGTGAAGAAAGGAAATCAAGACGGAAGCACTTTCTCCTGGATTCAAGGCTGGGGATTTTGTTAGCAAGCATTATTTGTGAGGGAGAATCAGTACGTAAGTATTTAGAGTAAATAAGCCTTACAGCTTTTCTCTGAATTCTTTCTATTTTACGGATGTTGTGAATTGTGTTCGCTGCCAACAACTTGTTATTCCCTGCCAGCAAAATACTGCACGGTATTATTCAACTATGACGTATTTATATGTCGTCGTTCACTCTTTTGTAAACATGGTAGTCTTTGAGATACTTCTTGGGATACTTGAACGCAGAAATTTTGGTCGCTGTGTGTAAATTTTGCCACAACAGGGCGGACATGAGCCACATTTTATGGGCATGCCCGCAGGCCCCCATGAGAGGCGAATTTCTAGACGGGGGTGGATGAGATACTGCGCTGCGCTCCTCAGCTCTGACTCTCAATTACAAGCCCGCTTAATACGGCAGGCCGAAGATTCCACCAGGGCCCATGGGATCATGGCCGTCCTCTAGGTTTGGTCCTCCCTTCTCCTCTCGCACCAGAAAGGTGAGGATGATATTTCTGCTATATAAATAAAGTTTGTTCATAATCATCATCATCTGTGTGCATGTTTAGTGCATGTTTTGCGTGTGTGCGTGTTTAGAAAAAAATTATTTACAGCATGTACAGAACACAAAGGCTTTATACCATTCCAGTAACAGGGCAGTAACGGCTGGACGATGGCATAAAAGCTCGTGGAGCCTACTAAATTTGTCTGATATCAGAAGATCGGCCTCTGATCGAAACATCACCAATAAACACTTTTCTTCAGACGCGTATACTTATTTTTTAGTATGTATATGCATATATTTATATATATATATATATATATATATATATATATATATATATATATATATATATATATATATATATATATATATATATATAGAGAGAGAGAGAGAGAGAGAGAGAGAGAGAGAGAGAGAGAGAGAGAATCAGCGTCCTTAAAAGTAGGAACGTAAAACAGCTTTCATATGGCCCATAGCAAAGCACTAAGCACTTCATCATTCCTCTTCGTGGCCCGAATTTCAGCTCGTGTCTATCCGAGATATTCTTCAGCTTAACATTTCGTCTCCAACATTGACGAATTGGGCAGACGGAAAATGTAACTAGTTCAGTGTAAGTGTTAAAAAATATTTATTTATTTATTTATTATTTTAATCGAAACATATGCGTCATTCTTGTTCCCACGCTGCGCAGTAGTGCGATAGAATATGAGGTGGGTCACGTGATGTGGCCCATTCGATACATCCGGATTTAGTGCTTCTAGGTTACTTTTTCCACGTGGTGGTTTTGGGCCTTTAAACCCCACATATCAATCAATCAATCAATCAATCTGTTACTTTTTTTCATCTACCATAATACTTTAAAGTGCTTACAATAGTCTTGCCTTTTTTATCAGTAGGCAGTGTATTTATGATGTCACCTGGAAGTCTCATACGCTATGTCTGCATTTTATTTTGCCTGCATTTTATTTTACTTTCTTCGTGTGACATGTATTAGTACTATCAGCAGTACGCCATGAAATCCTGTGAACAAATATTTTCTTCTCAAAAAAATGCTTTTTCATGCTTTCCGGCAAAGATAAGAGGAAAAGACTATTTTTTGGCGTTACAAAAGCTTTACAGGCCGTAGATTATGAAACCTAACTTATGAAATCACTCTTCCTTCGTTAGCATTCTATACGCGTCTTAAAACATTAAAATTTGTGAGAGCCAGTAGTTCGGCCATTTATGCTTAGAAGAAGAGAAAGTGACAACCTTTGATTTATGGGAATGACGTTTATTTGATCAAAGATTTTAATGTCATTCAATATTTATTGAACCAGTTCCGGACCTCGGTATACTCAGTTACCCGAAGTATACTGCCTTACCCCTAGGCATGAACTTCATGTCATCGCTCCAGGAGTAAACCACAGGTGTAGATTCTTCTCAGTTTCATCCATGTAAAGTTTTCAAATATTTACAGGGACGTTTCATGCAAATGTTGAGATCCTCAGCGGCCTGAAAAATTGTAAGATTGAAAAATTATTACACATTCACAGTTTATACATTCATTTTTGTGGCATACATTTAAGCTTCTGGTTCCCCCACATAATCATCAGCTTAAAATTTCATTTTCGCCGTTTAAATGCTGGATGCACTTAAAATGAAAGAACTCCCGGGGAGAAGTGACGATGAAATATTTGTTCATTTTTTATTTATTTGGCATCTGCTTTATCTTTTTTTTTGCATAGCAGCAGCCGGTGAAATTCGTAAAACAAAAGAAAGGTAAATTGTATTTTGTGAAACCCTGAAGCAGTCTGCCTATTTATGTACATTGTCATCATAGAATGCTGTTACTGTGACACATTAAGAGCTAGAAGATTATAGTGCGACGAACCACTATAGAAAGATATCCCCGACATTTTTCATATATATTCATTATCTTGTCCCTTCGAGTGATACTGGCGTGACTTTAGAGATAACAGATTGTTCAGACATTCACAGAAACATTACGTTACAAACAATTGAGCCTTCAGTACCGACAACTGCATACCACTACGTGCTATCCCTTGTCTTTTGACACCACTACACCTACAAGGTGTTCTGACATGCTTACGAAAGACCAAACTCCCCTATACTGAGTTTTTAATATTTCACTTGGAAAAATTATCGTAGTACATGGTATGCCGTACACTTGGCCAAAATGCAACCTTTCCGTAGGTTTATTTAGCAAAGCCCTAAGCTTCCACCCTTCATAATCGCTATTCGCTTGATAATACGATTGCGTTATTACTTAGTCTTAAAGCAGCAGCAAAGAGAGTCGTAATAATACATTATAATCACAGGCAACGTCATTTAAATGCGACAACTAATCCCGTATAACTTTAATTGGTGCAGGGTAATACATCCGCTCGTTTTCACATGGAGGCAAACCTTCGTTTGTCACATTATGGTTCTATCAAAACTGGGTCATGCTGCAAACTTTATCAGATGTGCTGTAGTTAAATGCATGCACTCCTGTGCTGTTTGTCCATATTCGTTTCAAGTGCCAAAACAAGTAAAATTCATAATCACTTGTATGCATGATGTAAGCACAATGTGTGCACTTGCATGTATTGTCACGAGGCAGGGTTGTATGTGGTGACCAATTCGTCATTTTATTCATTTGTAGTACAGTGCGTGCCGTTACTGGGTTTAATGAGAGTGATATAACCAATTACAGTTACTTTTCTATAGGCGCGCTCATACGTGTCACATTAATACATGATAAACTACGATTGTGGACTTCTTTTTGATCAATTCAAACTGTCAAAACTGGCCTACTTTTGCCCTATGAAGCCCACGAGAACTGAATACTTGCACACGTCGATCGGTATTTTATATAGCGGGAAAATGAATTTATTTCTATCGGAATAAACATGAACAGTAACACAACTTACTTTTCAAGTTTAACATGTGCTCATAAAAACAATTATCATGCCGTTATTCTGAGCACATTTAGGCACCCGCCCTTGCAAGCAGGACTGTTATCAATGACATACCTTAGTGTACCACTAAGTTCATTAATTTTGTATTCCTGACGATGTGATCGCCTGAACATAAGTGATATACCACATAGGTCTCCCTTTCAATAATTATTCGAGATTCTAAGCACGTTCCTATTATAAATCTTTAATAATGATAATAGAATAAAGCAGACGATAGAAGAAGGCAAGGAGGTTAACCAGAAAGACAACCGGTTGGCTACCCTACACTGGGGGATTAGGGAAGGGGACAAGAAAGATGAGACATGGGGAAGAAAAGGAAAAGAAAAGGGGAGAGACAGGCAGTAAATCCACTGCAACGTGTACAACTCCACCACAGGTCAAAGGCGTTTACACAAACCCGTCGTCCTCGAAAAGCACAAAAGGACTTTCACTGCCTTGTGGGCTGTCGAGATTATGTGGGTGGTGCTGTAATAGCACCTGCACATAAAGTGACCGATCATCCACTTACCGCAATGCGTTGTCAGTTACTTGTCTCTCTGAGACAAATCGAGGTCGGTGACAGTAATAATAATTGTTGGGGTTGAAAGTCCCAAACCCACGATACGATTATGTAAGACACCGTAGTGGAAGAATACGGAAATTTTGACCTCCTGGGTTTCATTGACGTGCACACAGGTCTCAAGCATTTTCACCCACGAGCCTCGGCAGGGAGGTACAAAAGGGGGCACATGCCCCCTTCAAGCCACACCAGTACTTGCACTCAACCAAGCTACACCAGTGCTCTCCCCCATCCCAGCATGATGCGAGACTGGTTCGCATCAACTCCCCCCTCTCCCCCCCCCCCGCCTGAATTCTGCCTACGACCAAGTTTTCGCTTACATTGGAAATGCGGCCACCACGGCCGGAATTTGATCTGGCGATTTGCGGGTCAGTAGCTGTCCTCAATCATGTACTATATAAGCATTGATGTTCATTTGGAACAGATATACCGATATGTTGCAAGAAACCTCTGGCCTGTCTGAACGCGTCTGAGTGGAACGTTTTTATGCGTGCGTGCGTGTACCCGTGTTTTTTTTTCTTAATTATTACTGATCTGTTTCTCTTTCAATCTCCGATTTCCCAACCCCAGCACAGGGTAGCGTTCCAGATCCTAACATCTGGTTAACCTTCCCACCCTCCTCTTTTTTCTCTTTCTCTTTCTATATCTCTCTGGTATCTCTCTCTCCATCGGCACAGTGCCATGTTCCTGTGGGCGTGGGCAGACAAGTATGAATTGCCACATACAAAAGCTTGTCACATAATTTTGGCTGAAATGTCGCCGTTTTTGTGTCGCAATCTTTTTTTCAATACAGGCGGACGAATAACATGTCTATTTATGCATATTTCAACGTAATTAATTAAAATAGCGCGACAAATCAAGTACACCATATTGTACATCGCCCAGTAATTCATGTAGGTGCCAAACATAACTGTCCATATTGATACTCACTGGAAGTTTGATTCTTCTGAATCTGATTACTCAGCACAGCTTGTGCTATAGTGGCCCCTATAAAAATAGTTGAAACAAGTAAGTTATTTGAATATGACAGCACACGTGACATATATTGCGCGCCCTTTGTAAATTGTTCGCAGAATTTTTTTTGCGCCGTCAGAAATATTAGACTATCTTATGCCACGCTTCGTCCTTGCAAACATGCACTGGACCCACGTGACCTACAAGTAAATCTACAGAAACATAGCGAGGCCGTTGCTAACTTGATTAGCATATACTTCTGAGTCTTCCACTCGAACAAACAAGCACAATTGAATATATTGTGCCGCTGCCCTGAAGTGAACATTCCTTAATGGTCATTTATGATCGATATGATTAAAATCAAAATACAAGCTATAATGCGGATGTCACTTGATAATGCTTTGTTTTTCGTGTCTGCATTATTTCTTTGCTTGATTAAGTTTTCCATGCACGTGATGATGCTGACCACATAAGATGTTAGACTTGTTTTCTTGGCTGCGAATTGCTGAGGTTTTCTGGGCAGTGTTGATTTATTTTACAGCATTGAGCTTAATCATTGTTGGGCGTACGCAATGATTATTCTGTCATTACATCTGCCAAAATAAATGACAGAAAATAAACAAATAAGAGCTTCACGAAGTGAAAAGTAAAGATTATACAAAGCCATAATAAAAACATATTTTTAAAAATATATGAACCAGACCTAATAGACAAAAAATAATAATAAATACAACATGGAAGACGCTGTTTCATGAAGGCTAAAAATGCTGCGTTGCTGTCATTTAGGCTGAATCTAGTTACATAAGTTGGGTGCCACCTTAGAATTTCTAAGTATCTCCTACAAGAAGTTTCATTGCCTGAATCACTTTTCATAATTTAATTTTATCGCACAGTTTGATATCTACCGACAGGCAACTCAAGTAAAGTTCTCGCACGCTTTAAAACTCGCAATAAGAGATTCTTCATTTCTAGTTAATTAGAAAAACGTCACAACGAAAACCCTCCTAAGAAATCCCGTTATGACGCAAAAAAAATATTTATTCAATCACTTCACCATGATGTTGGTCGGTCAAGATGTTATTACAGAGGGTCGTAGTATAGAAACTGTAGCCTGAATGAGCCGAAAAAAAAACGACAAAACATAGCTGTGTGTTTCGATAGTGCTTGTCTCAAATTTCAAAACATTTTGCTGCGAAGTTATCTATATGCTTTTTTTATGATTCAGGGATCACTTTTAAAGCCCCTTTTGCACGGACCAAATAATGGTCCACAGTATTCTCTAATAATAAAATAAATAATACCTGTTAAAAGTTACAGAAGGTTAGCCTTTGTGCTAATAATGTGGTTGTCCTACTCACCCGTATTCCCAAGTTGACTTACAACGTTCACTGCTCCATTTGCTCCATGCGCTATAGCTTTTCCTGAAGTCCAATACAAAAAGAGATCAACATACGTGCTCCTTTTTCAAAACACCTTTGCAAAAAAATATATTTTTTTGGCATGCGGTAAAAGAAGTCAAGGTATTTCAGAAGCATTTTACTGCTGAACAAGTTGCTTTTCAAGCGCCAATCATTCCTAACGTAGACCAGAACTTTCGTTTGTATGAGGCAGCAATTTTAGCTCAAGGAAGGAAGGAAAATATATAGGAGGAAAAGAACGGCAGGGAAGTTAACCAGCCTGTAGGCAGCCGGTTTGCTACCCTGCGCATAGGAGGGGAATGGGGGAGATGCAAGCTAGAGAGGAGAGAGGAAAGAGAGATAAACACAGCACATTCGGCAGCACACGCGTGCACACTCAGTCATAGTCCAGTCTTGTGTTTCGTGGTGTGTGACATTGCTGTTACAGCCGCTTGTTCAAGTTCGTGTCGCGTAGGAATTTCAACGGAGCTTTTGTCGCCTTCTGTTGCAATGTCTTCTCTCGGACACTTGGTAGAATAGTGTCCATATACAATTGGCTGTTGTCGATGCGCGCAAGAACGGACGCCAGTGACTGTCTCTGGATGTCCTACAACGGACAGTCACACAGGATGTGGTGTAGCGTCTCTTCGCAACGCCAGGCATCGCAGAGAGCGTTGTCGGCCATTCCTATGACAAAGGTATAGGATTTTGTAAATGCACTTCTAGTCATAAGCGATGAATAAGGGTGGCTTCTCTTCGGTCGAGCCCAGTGGGCATGCGGATCTCGACTGCTGATGCGAAGAACGTGGGATTGTGACTCTCGCCTGAGATGCACTTGTGCTTACATTCACGTGTGGGTTCAGAGAACCAACAAGCATTCTTTAGCGCAACGGAAAGGTTATAGGTTAGAGCGTATAATCATGGAATGGTAACAAGGAACACGCCGCTGAACAATCAAAGGGCCCGTAAGCCACCCCGAGGATAAGAAGACCGAGAGCGTGGCTCTATCCCGGCGTTTTCAGTTCTTGCGGCACAATTCGTGACGCCAGCTGTTTATTCACGTGACGTCAGGATGAAAGAAGTTCTCAATTGGTCCATACAGGAACGATATCTGTTGTGGATTGTCGCCTATTCTGCTTTGGCATGCACACGAATGCCCGTTCTGCCTTGTCTCACAAGACCATCGTGCGCGATAAACTGATTTCACTTTGTTTTTTTTTTTGCATTTGCGACTTAGCATGTGGAGATAGCAGGGTGTAGTCGAAAAGCACAAAGTTCTTTCTGGCTTAACTCTGACACCTGGGCATACCGCATGTTTCATGAAGAAATAAGCGGTGAGGAGGAGACAGGAAGGGTAGTGAAAACAGAGGCGTAGGCAGAAATTTCTTGCGGGGGAGGGGGGGAGTGGGGTCACTCTTTTGAATTGGTCATTTTAAAGACGATAGTCTTTCTGGGGGACTTTGGACGCAAAAATGTTTGTCTGTCTGTCTGTCCTTTTGTCTGTTTGTCCACCCTTAACGGTACCGGGCGCGTTAAACGGCACCAGAGGAAAACCTAAACGGCCGACCCCATCCGCAGCACCCACCAATGTTGCTCAAGGTTCAGCGTTCATACTTGTGCGATTGTCAATTAAAAAGCAATTATCGTGCATGTATGAGGCACCATAACAACACGTATATGTTCTGTATGTGCGTCGTTTACTAGAAAAGGCATACATAAGTCATTCTAAGGGCCGTAGCGTTTATCACGCGGCGCTGACCATGCAACGCTTGCACGAAAAGGAAAGTGTTTCCAGCGCTTTGCTAAGACGAGACGGTGGTGGCATCTACCCGTCGCTTTGCGTTCTACATCTTATCCCCTCTGAGACGGGCGTGAACGCCCGCCTCAGAGGCGATAACGTGTTGAACGCAAGAAAACAATATGTAGAAAACACTATGTAAAAAACAGTGTGCCCTTCGCTTCTAGGCGCCTTATGCGAGTGCACAATGTGTCTTGTGAGTTCTTGTGACAATTTCATGACATTCGAAAATTCCATTGCCGTAGCCGAGGGCGTCGCAGTTTTTCGTCATCGAATTCACCATCCAAAGTGACGCTGACACCAACGGCCACCTTTTGCGTCTCATGAAACATCTAAAGCTTTCGCCTTGATAATCTGCGTACGGTTGCAGCATACGAAAATTGGCAGCCGTGGCCGTAGGGGTCGGTATGTAATGGCGGTACCCATAAGTAGTGTCTACATTCTAAAAAATAACTTAAAAAGGCTGTTTTTGTCCCACAACAATAATCGTCATCAGGCTTCCGTGCGCTTCCTTTCTTGAGAACTCGGCGCTAGCCACTTTCCTATCGAGAATGCAATGCAACCCTGATAATGGGCATGTCTATCGTGACCGGAATGTACCGGGCGCGGGGCGATAGCGCAAGGATGGAACGCATTATAGATGAGGATTATTGTTGTGGGACAAAAAGACACCCTTTTTACTCGCTCTTTTTTTAGAGTGTATAAGTAAAGAGCATGTGATATTGCCAAAAGTGTTTCATTTTGGTGCGCTCAGTTTAATGCAACGCCTCATTTCTTTCTTTCAATGCCAATGCAAACGCCAGTGCATGCATGCACAGCTTACTTGAAATTAGTGATACAAACACGATGCTCCCTTGAATTATAGGCCTGGATGAAATCAGTTACTTGCAACGTAGTGAGGCCCTTCCTTTCTTATTTTTTCGTTAACTTATGCCAGTGCTTACCATGCATTTAAGCAGCATTCTATGTACTCACCCATACCTCTCACCGTAGGCATTTTCACACGAGGGACCTTCACTTTGGGAACTGAAATATCAATGAGACATACGTCATGTACACTGTGCTAACAAATTCTTGCCCGTAAAAATCATGGAGCGCTGAATACCCTACTGAAACGTTTCCATAAATATGTTTCCATAAAGAATGCATATCTTTCCCATATATTTTCCATATATTTCCGTAAGATTCTTACGGAAACATACGGAATTATTGGACATCGCATACGAAACGTTTCAGTAGGGTAGGCAGCATTATTTCATTTGTTCGGATGTACGTTCCTCCGTTGTCAACCTTTATATATTTATTTATAGTCATGAGACGTCATATTGGCAAGGAGATAGGTCATCATACGGCTACGACTATAAGACTTGAGCTCTTCGATCGGTTCCCCTTCTCGCGAATCCATTTAAAGTTGATATCAACCTAAGAATGTACGGCTGTCCATCAGTAAAATGGGCGTCTAACTAACCGCATTCATTTCAATGATGCTATGGTTTAGAAAATCCAATTATTAATGCAACACGGCGGCGCTTGAGGCCCCACTCGCTGCATAAAGACTAACGGTCTGAAGATCATCTAAAGAAATCACACAATCTCCCACTAAAGGGAACCATGAGTAGCATGCAAAACAGCGAAAGGGTCGACTTAAAGTTCCGTTCATCGCGGGCACCTTGCCCGATGTTAACGCGTCTTTGGAAGTGGGGCACACCATGAATTCACTGCAGCTTCTGTTGCTGGTACTCGTCCCTCCCGAACTCTTGTTGAAGCACGCCACAAGGGTTCATCGCGACGCCACGCGGGTGTAGGTGGGTTCATCTTGCGTCTTCTCGTTCCCTGACGCTGTCACGAGAGTAAGGGGGAGAGGCCAGAGCATCTTACCCAGCCCCTCACACAGCCCGGAACACGCTAGCTCGCGAGTGCATGCTGGCAGTGCTTGGACCGGCTGTTGCGCCTGCGCAGTACGGGTGGTCACGCCGCACATTAGATTGAACTCGCCATAAGCTGCTTCACATTACCAGTGACTATTGTGCCAGTATATACATAGCATGAGCTACGGACGGACGGGTGGACGAATGCGCAGACACATGGACGGGCAGACTAGCGAGCCAGTTCACGCAAGTCAAGCGCTAGCCCACTATGGTGACACGTCACTCCAGGCCGCATCCAGGCTTTCTCCTTTAGAATGACTGTCAGTTGGGCGTGTTGGTAAAGGCTTTCTCCGCCAGCTGTGCGCCATGTGACGTCACTGCTTCTAGGGCATGCGCAGCGCGGCTCTCGATAGGCCACGTGAGACGGATCAAGCTCGGACAGTGTAGCTCACGCTGCAAAACTTTGATAAAGACTGACAGCCGTTGAAGCCATTTTCCTCTGATGTATGTTCCTTCGAAAAAAAGCTATTTTTGTACTGCAAGTCATGGTAGTCACCTTAGCGTCGAAAAGAAGCTATTTTTGTACTGCAAGTCATGGTAGTCAACTTGATTGATTGATTGATTGATATGTGGGGTTTAACGTCCCAAAACCACTCTATGATTATGAGAGACGCCGTAGTGGAGGGCTCCGGAAATTTAGACCACCTGGGGTTCTTTAACGTGCACCCAAATCTGAGCACACGGGCCTACAACATTTCCGCCTCCATCGGAAATGCAGCCGCCGCAGCCGGGATTCGAACCCGCGCCCTGCGGGTCAGCAGCCGAGTGCCTTAGCCACTAGACCACCGCGGCGGGGCGGTAGTCAACTTAGCGTCACCTTCGCATCTGGATGCAATCGAAGCTTGCTATTGTGCCGACTTTCACGTGTATACCAAAATCGGCAGATACTCGGAAGGTTCATCAGGAAATGGCTTTTCGGCAGAAGCAAGTTGCAACACGGCATTGTAGCGCTGAGGCATTTGAAAAAAGCGCAGCTCGGCCTTGTGGGTGGCGGTTGTACTCATTGTTAGGTCACAATGGACAAATAGGTCACTTTAGTTTAGAGCGCAGCAGAGATAGAGAGACAAAATGATGAAAATAAAGATAGAAAGCGAATGGGAAAATTATACCGACAAAGAAAGAGAGAAATAGAAATAGAAAGTGGTAAGAAAGACACACAAAAAACTAAGTGATAGAAAATAAAAGAAAGAGATGAAGGGAGGAAGAGAATATAAACACAAAAGAAGAGAGCTAACCAGCTCCGCACTTCCTAAAGTGCGAAGCTGTTTTTTTTTTTTTTTACGAACAGGCGCAATACACGAAACCTTAGCCACACACAGCTTCGACATAAAAAAGAAACAAAACAAACATGCTATAGCTGGCTCATCTCTCTGCTAATGTCACGCTGTTTTGCTGTACAAGGACGTGAGTAGAATCCGAAAAAAGAAAAGGATTCCCCAACAACTTTGTCAAAAAAAAAAACGTCGTAGTTGGTGAAAAATTATACATTAACTTAATTGAAACTCAATACCTCCGCTGCTTACGTCAGAAAACCAGACATAATTAAACTGTGGGCTTGGAGCAACTCATAGCGTCGCACACCAAAAAATGCTAAAAAAAGGCAGCCTCATTGAAATGAGCTTTATTACTGTAAAAGCAATATTTGTGCTACACCAAACAAGCTCGTAGCCAGGCTTTTTTTTTTGGGGGGGGGGGGAATTTGTTAAACGTTTTGAACAACGGCTATTTTTTATCATTTTCCCTCGGTCAAACACACCCTTCTACCGAGTTTTTGGGGGGAGGGGGTTAACCCCTCCCTCTGGCTATGGGCCTTAGGCCAAGCTTATTTGCGCGCCTTCTACAAATCACTGAAAGCAACGCCATGCTACTTTGAATTTGCTTTGGCTAAAGTCATTTACCCGCAGCGCATAAGGACCATTCTTTCTATTTTTAGTCAATTCAACACTACATATAGTATACGCTTATCGCGCATTAAACTGAGATTATATATATGCACTCACCTTTCACTTTCTTCATACTCACACGAGATAGCTTCATTTTGGGAACTGAAAACATTGGTGAAGCGTGTGTATCGTAAATTTTCTATTCACGAAGTCTCGCACTTCGAAACCATTCAGCACGGCACAGACAATAACATTCGTCCCTTTGGATATGCATTTCATTTTGTTTTTCGTAACTACATATTTTCTATACTTATCTTTCATTTTGAGGCATATGGAGGAGGCAAACTGCTATATCGACATGAAGGACTGTCGTTATAGCTACTACTAAAAAAATATCGGGTATACTTCAATAACAATGGTAGCACGAAAAAGAACGGGACACAAGACCGCAACACGGAGACACACACACACAGTGCTTTATATGTGTCTCTTTGTTTGCTTTCTTGTGTCCCATTGCTACTGTTGTTTTTCAAATGTGCCGTACCAACAAGCCCGCCTTGCAAATTTTATAAAAATCCAGCTTCTCGATCATTTCCACTTCTTCTCGCAGATTCAATGTCACCTCAATTTACAGTGCTGCCAACGATCATTTTTTCAGCACTTTATATGTGAACCCATTCTTAAATATACCTATCTTTCAACATTCCATCGTTATACTTTATCAATAGTACTCCTTTACTTTTTTTTAACTTAGTTAGAATTCTCCAGATACCTAAAGCTAACGACTTAAACTAACCACAATAAAACCATTCAGTGTCAAGAAACGGCCAGATATTCACGGAATAATTATTTTAAATAAATTTTGTTATGCAGGCAAAAATCAACTACAGCACAAATGACGTTAATTGGAAGGCAGGAGACAAAAATGGCACTCAGAGAAGGGGGGGGGGGGTGCAGTTCTCAGTCAGTTGTTCTTTTCAAAAAAAAGTGAACAAATATAGAAGTACGGATATATATAACGAAGTACAATGCGCAGCAAAGGGTATTTGCTGTAGAGAAATGAAGACACGTAGAGATGAAGACGTACGCCCTATTTTTCTAAAGCACGCACTTAGGCACGTGACCAGAAACTGTGGCTGTCCGGAAAGATGGCACGCATGAAAAAGTCATGTCATTATTTCCCTCTGTGAGCGTACATCTTTCTTCCTGGTATTACTACAAGGGGGTGTAATGGTAGCGTAACAATTCAACAATAAAGAGAAAGCGAATGCTTAACGCATACTTATTAACAAAAAGGCGCAGTTTGCCTATAGCTCATATAAAACATACATGGTGTAACGATGCCACAAATATTCTGTGGTTAAAGACCCTAAATATTCGCATACAGTTCCTACCATATAGGCATGATTTCTTCAAAAACAGAGGTTGAGCAAGATACGTTCGTGCAACACCTTAGTTCGCTTCTGTTTCTTTTTTTTTTTTGGTGCACTTCCGAACGCTTTCTTTTGCCGACACAGAAGAGGTGTGGTCCTCGTTCCTAACACACCTAAAAATTTTAGATAGAATTTTATGGCGGTGGTGATAGTGAAAATTTTGCTTAAAATACCATGAACGTGTAAAACTGCACTCACCGCGAAGTTTTGCACCCTTCGATAGCTTAATTTTGGGTACCTTTATACGCACTGCAAAGAAACAAATATCAGGGTTAAGAGTAAAAGTAACATAATATAAGTAGAGGATGAACTGTATTTTATGGAATCAAACTTCAATTAGTAACTCATGGGGTTCAACATTCCAAACCGCCGTATGATTATGAGATAACATCAGATGTTCAGTATATGCTGATTATATAAGTATATGGACGTCTGGTCCATCGTTTTTGGATATACAACAAACTCTACAAGAAGGTTTGGATTATGTACACCGCTTTCTAAGAAAAAGAGGTATGGCACTGAGTCTGGCTAAAACAGCCATACTTCCGTTTACATTAAAAAGGCCTGAAAATTTCCAGATTATTCTGCAAAATCAGCCTATTCAAATGGTTAAAACTAATAAATTCTTGGGAGTTATTTTAAACCGGAGACTAACATGGTCGCCTCATGTCCAGTCCCTGGAACAAAAAAGGAATCAGGCCATTCGAATCCTCCGGCATCTCTGCGGGGCCAAATGGGGTGGTACTACAGAGTCGTTATTAGCCCTACATGTTGCCTGGATACGCCCCATCGTAACCTACTCACTGCCTCTGCTGCACGGACTCCCAGCCTCCACCGAAAGGAGACTTCACTTGTTATTGCAAGGAGCTTGAGGGTATGTCTGGGTTTACCATGGTCAACTTCCAGTGCTTTAGTGTATGCGGAGGCTCGAGAGCCATCTTTGGCAGTACTCCGAACTAAAGAAACATCTGAAAATTTATTTAGAATTTTCACGCAACATGAAAGTCATTTTTTATCTGGTGCACTAACACAAAGGACGGCAACGAGACTACAGGATGCTATATCATCATTTCAAGCAGTAGTACCAGAATTTAAACAATGGAAACCTTCAAAACCACCTTGGACGCTGCCACTTCTCAACGTTATCCGTGAAATAGACGGCATAGAGAAGAAAGCAGACATGGCACCTCTAGTAGCGGCACAGTTGGTACTTCATCAGCTTCATGTAATGCATAATGAAAAAAACGAAGATATATACAGACGGAAAATGCACAGAAGAAGCGTCAGCCTGTGCAG
Source organism: Rhipicephalus annulatus (assembly GCA_013436015.1). Lineage (NCBI taxonomy): Eukaryota > Metazoa > Arthropoda > Arachnida > Ixodida > Ixodidae > Rhipicephalus > Rhipicephalus annulatus. The sequence goes on along the minus strand of WOVY01006783.1, from coordinate 11,564 downwards.
TCTTTATACCCGAAATTCAGAAAAAGGAGATGTACAAATTATCGCACAAATCTTCATCGACGACAGCAGAGTTTGTGGCTATCTTTGAAGCAGTTAAGCTTATCTGCGATAATCCTGAGCCACGAAAATGGGTGATATGCACTGATAGCAAACCTGCTCTTCAGCTAATCAGAAATGTGAGATCACCTTACAAAAATGGTGAAATAGCACAATGTATCGCAGAAACTGTGGAATATGCCTCATCGCAGGGTCACAACATCGTAATACAATGGATACCCAGCCACATTGGAATAAAGGGAAAGGAAGATGCTGATAGTCTCGCGAAGAAAGCATTGAAGGAAGGACGGGACTGCGCAATCCCTATGTCTGGGGCGGATATTCGGCATTTTATATCGCAAGGAGCTAACCATTGTTTGATGGAGAAGTGGTTTGAGAACCCTAAATCAAAGGAAACGGTACTTTATGAAGTTGATCCACACAGAAAATTTTCCATAGCGACAGACCTCCCACGACACCTAGAGACATTGATCCACCGACTTAGATTGGAAGTAGCATACACAAACAGCTTCCTGCACATGATACACCGATCCAACTCACCGGAATGCCATTGTGGTCATGCAGAAGAAAATGTTCGCCATATTTTTTTGGAGTGCGTTATATACGCGAATGAAAGAGAAAAATTAAAGAACAAATTAGCAAGTTTTAACAGACGGCCGCTCACAATAAAGCAACTACTTGGACCATAGCCTGGGATGCATCTCCAGAAAAAGGCAATAATCTTCCTGACAGACTTTTTAGTGGAGACCGGACTGGACAAGCGCCTATGACTGACTGCCAGAGATGGGTATTATGTAAAGTGTGGTCATGTATATACTGACATTAGAGTAGTAAGGTGTGCGTGTAAGTAGTTTATGACTGTGTGAACTGCGTGAAGAAAACTGTGTATTAGCATGATATTTGAACTGGTTTCAGTGTGCTATTATGTTTTTTTTTCTTTCTTTTCCGTATTGTTATTTTTGGTTACCGTTCTGTATTATTATTTTATTTTTAGCTGCAGAACTTTGTGATATGGAATAGCTGAGGCAATAGGCACCTCAACCTCTCCACAGCAAAACAGTTAAAACAGAACAGAGACACACCGTATTAGAGGGCTCCCTAAATTTCGACTACATGGGGTACCTTAATGAGCACCAATGCCGGCGCAAGGATATTCGCCGTCATTAAAAACGCAGCGGCCGCGGCTGGGATCCGATTCCTCGACCCGCAAATCAGCAATCGAGCACCATGACCACTACACCACCGCGGCAGGTACGGAATAAAACTTTGAGCACTCCATAATTGAAATACGTGGCGCCTTTGAAGTTTCGATCACACTTTTGCAAGTTCAGAAAAAAATGTTTAACGATTTAGAGTACTTGGCACTCTCTTATGGGAAGGAATAAAGCCGTATATAGGAACCGTAAACTGCTCAGAACACGTATTGAGATAACCCCACCAATATAAACATTGTCTATGGTACTGTTTAAAGTGATCCCTGTTTCTCTCGTTAAGCATGAATTTACATTTTTATTTGTTCACTCAACACAACTTTTGGCGCCTCGCGCGGCAAGAAGTTTAAACGCACTTGATGGAGATCACCTGACTTTTAACTGGCCTACGCTGTTAACTCTCCATGGTAGCCTTGAAATGCAGTACCGTTTATTAGGTAGTTTTCGAACTTAAAATATACCGATATTCTTCGTTCGTAGTGAGCAGAACAGTGACAGCACCCTCTCTTGACGTATGATCCGACGCTCAGTAAAGGGAGCATAAACTTAGCTGAAAGCCTAGTGGCACCAGCCATACAGTTTCCTATATATACTCTTGAGGCAACTCTGGCGTTAGCTTCTATGGGAGCTGGAACGCATGACGCACCAGCGAGCACGGAAATGATGGGGAGTACACGTACTTGTCTTAAATTCGAACTTTCGGCTCCGTTGGCTTCGCCTGGCTTGGAGATGCTTTGCACGAAACGACAATCGGTAAGGTTTAGCAATTACGCCTCACTACCGTAACCTTTTAGGCTCACCAATTCAAATCGAGTCACGAAGTTCAAAACGGTTTGCTCCTTTATTCTAAACATTATAAAAATGCAGCAATAAACAAATCCACGAATGCGTTCGAAGCCCGCAGGCACGATGACTAGGCCAGTTTGTGTACTACACATCATTACTATGGTGGCTGAACGATCGAAGCGCCAGAGTTCATTCGATCTAAGCGCCAGAGTTCATTCGATCGAAGCGCCAGAGTTAGTTTTAGGAAGTTCTACGGAATCTGCCGATGAATCAGAGACGTGCTAGGAGTACCTCGTGGCTTCCTCGAACTAAACCCCGAGGCCACGAGCATCTGCCTTTCGAGGTGTTAAAAGGACCTACCCGACGGGGAGTGTTCGGGAAACTTAGTCCACTGCTTTGAAGCATAGAGCACTTTAGGGGTTCGGTTTATCGTGTTCTGACGTATTCTTTTTTTCTCTATATTTTCTCATATTATAAGTGGCTTTATCAACTGAAATAGGAGTGTTTCCAACGGATTTCAACAGACACATATTCGTAGGTCACCTACGTCAGCAACGTTGCTATAGCCTATTCAACGGGCCAGTACCACGCAATAATTTCAATAAGGCCTCGACAAATTTTTTGTTGATAGGCAAAAAAAAAATTTTGCTCAGACTTTTTGTTTAACGTTCGCGCCTGATGCACTCAGTAGTGGTACCTGCCCACATCTTGTGTCGCATGCGCACCTGAGTAGTTTTGCGCAATGGTGCACAAGTAACCGATAGTTTAAACAGCTTGGTTCTTACAGGTGTAGAAGTGTACGACTATTCCTCTGTGCGTTCTCGTCGCCACGCCGTACACTTTTAAATACGCGGGAAATGCAGCGTTTGGCGGGTTCACCGCCTCTTGAAATAGATAGTTGTGGTGGTTGATGCTTTTATTTCAAACCTTTTTGTACTGCCTCAAGTTGCTTTTGCAGGTAATCCTGTGTTCGCTCGGAAAGTATTAATACAAGAGATTCAGTTTGGGTGACACTGCGGCCAGGTATGCGATGATGAGGAACGTAAAATATTTCGCACGGTTTACCCAGCGTGTATGTTTTGTTGCAGTTTTTGTGATTGTTTCGAAAAAACTGTGTTCAAATGACCCAATTTCGGCGTAGTCATAGACATTATAAGCCTGACGGCAGGGTCCATGCACCTTCCCTGTTTCTGTTTTTATAATGGTCTTAGTGAGCTCAAGTTACACTTTTTTTTTAATTTCAGCCTCCCTAGTAACTTTCAGTGCGGTTCAAGGCGTGAAAAAAATGTGGTCTGGTATGTCGTGCAACTAATTTTCAGAGTTATTTCTTGTCGCCCTTCTCACTGGAGCAACGGGTCTTCTTGACATTATCCTTTCAGCATAAGGATTCAAGAATCATATGTGCGCTTTCGTCCAGCCATATGTATAGCCAAATCTGCTACTATTACGATAGGTTTCGCTGGATGTGGGTAGATAAGCAGTCTTATTAGTCTTGCTTCCGTTAGGAGAGGTTTCACGTTTCGTACCACCGTAACTTTTCTTCTTATACACTTGTCAAAGCCATTTACATTGTCTATGACTTGGAGCGTATAAGCGAGATGCTTCTCGTTTTTTTTTTCCGACCCTGGCCACCACATTCTGAGGAGTTTTTAGTGCAATACCTATGTGACATGATGAAATGAAAGAGTGCACAAGGTAAAAGCTGTGGTTATTAACATTACGTCATTCAACAATGACGAAAAGTCTCTCTTTATTTTGACGATACCTCCGTTCATAAAGCGCTTCTTTTCAACATCGACGTCCTGCAGCACGTCACAGCAACGCTAGTATGTTAAAATTCTCATTCGGTGCTTCTGTAAGTGATTTCACCTTTATTGGTGGTTTATCATTGATACAACTGATGTACATGAACCCATAACAGATATGAGAACGGTGCCGGCTAAAGATCAAAATGTAGAAGAGCTTGATTCGGGATTGTTCTGCTGGAGTTGTGCTCATAACATATTTAATGGCTCTCGTATAAATATAACTTCACAAATTACTACAGTAAAAGCTCGTTAATTCGCAATTGAAGGGGACTAAGAAATTCTTATAGTTAGGCGTAATAGTTCCAATTAGCGGGTAGATGCTGGAATGGGCAAAAATAGCACCACGCTGCGCAGAAAGAATCTAAAGAAGCCCCTGTGGATGTTCTGTTGTGAACGCATTTGTGGCAGGTTATGTCGTATATTACGTCCATAGAGCTCTAACATGAAGCAGGACTAGTTGATCAGTCAGTGATATGCCAAAAACAAGCGCCGACGTGCATTTATAAAAGCAGTGAGCCTTAATGTGAATATATGACGCTATTTCTGTTCCAAAAGACGTTGACTGACATGGCATATAGTTAACGCAATCAAAATTTAATGTAATGAGTAGTTTTCTTTTGCTTGTTATTTTTGTTTCTGTTGTGACTCAATGAGCATCGTTTGCAGCATTGCCAGGAGCTCCAGCGCAGCGTCTGAATTCTCATCTGCTGAGAAATTCAGCTGTTTCATTGTTTTGCATCACTAGTAAATTTGGTTTGGTTTTGCAACACCCTGTAATCACTTTGGGCGACCTTCTGCGAGGAGCAATGAAAACCATAGGCTACAGTTTAAATTAACCCTATATATAGATACGGACGCGTTCGAATTATCGGCTGTTTTCACCAGTAGAAACACACAGGGCTGTGCCGAGAACAAGGCGTCAGTTCGAATCAACTGCAAGTTCAAACGACTTCGAATTAACCATGTTTTACTGTAGTACTTTCTTGAAGTTTGAACGCAGTAAAGCGAAACCCAAGCGGACTTGCTTCGCTGCAGTTGGAGCACTTCTAAAGATTGACGTATCTATCAGGTGCCAAAATATGGCATAAAGAGTGCACTCACTTCCTCCAGCAAGCTGTACTTCCAGGCATACGAAGGTGACGGCGACCACAGCAAGGGCAAGAAAGGCTATCCTCATTGCTTCTTGCTTTTCGAGAAGGATCGGGCAGTATTTTCGCGAACGATTTACGCATGGCGCTGCGAAGGCAGCTTGACGGCAATAGACAGTCTAATTACATATACATGGGCGTCCACAATGTTTCGCTGGAAGTAGCACGAGTATTGTTCTTTCGTCACGTGCTAGAAAAATATGTTCTATGAGCAGGTGGAACAATAACAATTGAACATCAATCAAAACTTCTAACTCGGACTTCTTTTAGAAGTTCTTAAAAGTTCTTCAACTGGACCTCCTAGCGGCTGGAAATCCTCCCCGTCAGCTCACGGATCCTTTGATACACCTAGCACGGCTGAGAGTTAGGCGAATTGCTTCGAATTCATGGTTGAGAAAAGCGTGAAGAGACAGCCACAAAAGAAAGCCGCTCGGGTGGCGCCCGCATACCATCCGCCCATTCGGTGACGCGTGCTCAAGTGAGACAGGTGACCGCTAGACAGCCGCGCCTGTTTACAGCACTTAGAGTAACTGTATATGATGCCTTTAGGTAGCAGAGTAGCGCCTTCATTTTCCAACGCCGCTAGCAACCATGCATGCATTGGGGAGAAGCTAGTGCACAGGCCGCATCGCCAAAAGCCGTCGCCGTTCACCTGGAATCTGTCAATAGACCGTCGTGCGCTTTGTAGCTCGTTAGCTACGAACGGGTGCTTTTGTTTGGTTTAGATAAATGTCCTTAAGCTTCGACAGCAAAGTATTGGCGTGAATGCTGCACCCAAGCGGAGAGTGCGTCGCCGATTCGCTAATTTGCCCCCCACTCGGGTGTGGCAGGTGTCCCCGCACGTGCGTTGCGGCGGGCAGCGCATGGAAAGTCCCTTAGCAGGACGCTCTTTTAATCTCGGAGGACCTATATTTAGTGTTTGGGAGTTGTCGCTTATCTTTCATAGGTGCCGCAGCTTGACCATGGGGCATAGAGTTACTGTATATGCTACCATATACAGTAACTCTAATGGGGCAGCGGCGGTGCATGATATTCGGCAGTATACGCTATGTCTTTGCGCTTTTGTGTCACCGGACAAACTAAAAAATGCTTTTGAATTTCCATGGCATAGCCTTTAAAGAAGGTGTTTCCTTGTTCATCGCCGGTTGCTGACACGCCAGGCACGTCGACTGGTAATCGGAGACACGTTTCGTCGATCGGCGATAGGCTTAAGCAAGTCGCCTGCAAAAACAGAGCGTGGCTTCGCAGCGTAACTATGGTTGCTAACCAGGCGAAATGGCGGACCTATGCGCTACTCTGCTCCCGCAGAGAGCATATCGAGTTACTCTATCAACACGCGTTTGGCATACGTCTTTTCTCTTACTAGGAGTTCACTCAGTGACACCAATGTTGTGAACACTCTTCGTTACCGCTCCACAGCGTGAACCCTCCAGAAGCCAAGGTGGCAGCGTGGCGGGCTCTCCACCAAGACCTTGTGTTGGGGGCACGGGAGGCCGAAGTGAAGAGGGCTCGCTGTCAAGCAAACCAAGAGCTGCAGGCCAGCAAATCAGAAGCAAAGCGAGTGCGCCGTCAAACCCTTTATATGATGGTTGAAGATAGTGTGCAGAGGATTCACGGGTTACCAAATTATTTCCGAGCAAGCTTCTCAAGCATCATTCCCTTTGTGGATACTGCGGTGATTTTTAGATGCGAAGCAGGTCTTTGACTAGCCTGCGTAACGCTGTCCTGTGACTCTGCCGCGGTGTTCTAGTGGCTAAGGTACTCGGCTGCTGACCCGCAGGTTGCGGGATCGAATCCCGGCTGCGGTGGCTGCATTTCTGAGGGAGGCGGAAATGTTGTAAACCCGTGTGCTCAGATTTGGGTGCACGTTAAAGCACCCCAGGTGATCAAAATTTCCGGAGCCCTTCACTACGGCGTCTCTCATAATCATATGGTGGTTTTGGGACGTTAAACCCCACATATCAATCAATCAATCAATGCTGTCCCGTACGTCTGCACGAACCTTTTGCCGCAGTTTTTGGAACGATGCCCAGTAGGTGGTAGTAGTGGTTAGAAGAGAAAGACGGCGCCTAATTTCTGCAGCTCGGTAGAAAACATGGCGTAGTGCCTCTGAGTAGGTCAAGTCGCAGCTGTGCGTTGAGGTTACTTTCTCCCTCAACCGCAGCTGCTGCCTGCCCCTCCGACCCCTCGCAACACACTTTTCTCTCGCTTCACCCTCCTCACCAACCGCAACGCTCGACTGCACTTAAAGGGGTCTGCGATAAAACTTACACGAAACCCAACCCACCTCCCGTGCCTTTGCGTTTCAAACAAACGTTCACTCGAGCAAACGCTTCATCGAGTTTCGCCTAAAGCAGTTCTTCCAGCACCCGCGTCGCCGCCCATTTCAACCGGGTCAACGCCGTGCGCACAGCTGCTGCTTTGCGTCCCATCAGGGCTCCCTTCGGGGAGATGGTCCATAATATTTTAACACAGGACTGTTTTATGCCGGGGTCCACCACGGCTCCGCTGACGTATTTCCGTCGAGGACGTGCGTTGTAGAATGTGTCCTAACAGAATACTGAGAGAAATAATCGAGAAGAAAAAGTTCCGTCGCCGGGCGACGAACCTAGGACCTCTCGCTCCGCAGTGCGAACCACTCGGCCACATAGCGTAAGTTGTCCAGCGTCTTAATGACGAGCTATTTATACATACCACGTACCGTTGGTGGTTGTTAGAGCTCAGAAACTCCAGCGCGTTTTCGCCATCAGTAGCGTAACGGCGTGAAGGGCCCACTTTGAGTGCTCTTAAAGGTCGTCAACCCTATGAGTTGCGATGCGCACGAGACTTCACGGGGCGTGGTCAAAGTGCGTATATATGTTCTCTAGAGTAGTGGCTCACTCTAGTGCGAGCTTATTTCATGGCTCTGGTGCTTTGTACTTTTCATGCTTCCCCCACAAGTTTGCGTTGAAGTTACAGTGGCCGAAAAAGCATAAATGTCACTTCGCTCGCTGCCGTGGCCGCGTTTGCGAAAGGAGCACGCTGCTCACTCACGAAAAAATAAGAATTTAGACAGTTCTTCACGCTCGCTTTTTGTTTACTTGGGCGCTCCTTCAGTGCACTTTCTTTGTGTTTGAGCAGCATGCTTTAAGTGTCCAATCTTGACAGTTGTTAGTACACACTGGTTTTGTGTATGCTCATTTCATGCGTTCTTTGTGCTTGAAGTGCACGCTGAAAATTGAGAGCTGCTTGCCCCTTCTTCGTGTGACAGAGCAATTTGTTGTTGTGGCAGTCATTCCTTCACCCTTGTGGTGAAACAATGCAACATAACCGCTCAACTACCTCTGTGATGACACGTTTCCCTCTCGTGTTATACCGATTCTTACAAAGAGAAACTATCCACGTTTTTTTTTGCACTTACAATGGTACTTTAATATATTTACAGTAGCTTTACCTTTTCATCGATACAAAGAACATTTATGGTGTAATCTGCAAATCTTATAAGGCTTGGCTGCGTCCTTGATTTTGTCATACGATTCTGTTTCTTCTTTTTTTCTTGTGTGACTTAGTAGTCCTAAGCTGGACGCCACAATATTGTGTGAAAAAATATTTATTTTGCTCATCGAAAAATGCGCTTTTCGATCTTTTTCTACAAATATTAGAGGATAAATGCTGCAGTTGTCTATGTTACAAAACACTTGTATGTAGTGAACATGACTTACAAAATCTATCAGCGTTCTTCAGCGTAGTATACGTCTTCAAAGAAAAAAATTCGTGTGTTGCTGTTGTTGGTGTCTGCTTAGAGAAAAACGAAGTGGCAGCCTTTAATTTAGTTCAATGACATTTATTTGCTCAAAGATTTTCATCTCATTCAGTACCAAGCAAAATTTTAACCAAGACTTGTTTTAATTTTAAAAGCCAAATATTGAAATTGAACCTAAGAATGACAAAATATCTTTTGTTGCCCCTGTGATAGAGCTTTATGTTATTGCTTCATAAATGAATCACAGGTGTTTTTTTTTTCATATATAGAAAGATGGAAATATTCCCATGGACCTTGCATGTATTGAAGTGCACATAGCCTCAGTGGCCTGAAAAGTTGGAACATGAAAGTGTTGTTATATCTTCTGCAGCATATTTAGTTCAATGTTTGCATATTCATTCTTCTGGCATGCATTTAAGCCCCTGTTCTTGCAACATATTCATCAGCTTACGATTTAATGTCCTCTGTTTAAAAGCTGGCTGCTCGTAAAGTTAAACAAGTTACGTGAAGGGGTGATGGCAAGATAGTTAATAACTTATTTATTTATTTGGCACCTATACTTCATCATTCTTGGCATAGCAGCGGCTTATTAGAATTAGTAAAACAAGATGGAAATGAACTTTAGTTGGTAAAATGAGGAGGCAGTCACTATATTTAATTATGTATTGCCAAGATAAAACGTTACAATCACATACTGACAGCTAAAACACTAATTGTACGTTGGATCACTCTTGATAGGACTCTCTTTATTTTCTTTTACTTCGTAATCTTCTCTGTGCAAGTAATACCAGTGTGCCTTAACTGAGAACTCTGCTTACGCTTTCACAAAACAATCGTTATGGCATGGAAACATTTAGACCTTGAATTCTGACAACTAACGATCACCACGTCTTGCAAGTAGCGATTTTTCAATCATTAGTCCTACAACACGTTCTGTCATATTTACCAAAGACAAAAGGAGCTGCCCTTTATCAAATTTTTGATATTCTTCTTGAGAGAATCAGTGTCGCACAGTTGTGGATAATGCACACAGGAGTAAAGTGCAACGCTTCCGTAAAGTTATTTGATAAAGGAGCTCCTTTCTACTCCACAGATTCTCTAAAAAATTTTAATATGACTGTTCTACTTCACTTTGTCAGCAGCAAAGAAGACAGAAGTAGTACATTAGTGAAGTCATTTGAATGGTATAAACTCAATGATTGGTCTTTTGTAAAGTATTTGCAGTCATAAAGCTGACATGAGCACACATATTTATATTGAGGCAAACCTTCATTCATTCACATTATGATTGAATCATAACCACATCATGCATGAAAGTTTATCAGCTGAGCTGTAGTAAAATAAATATACTATTGTACTATTTATTCAATCATAACTACATCATGCATGAAAGTTTATCAGCTGAGCTGTAGTAAAATAAATATACTATTGTACTATTTAGGGGCATCTCTCTCTTGCACCAAAATAACAAACATTATTCATATTCACCTGTATATATGGTGCGATCATCGGTGACCGTTGCATGCGGTGATCAATCTGGAATGTTATGTTTGCGAGAATACGCATGTTGTTAGAAGTGCCAATCATAGATATAGAACAAAGTGCAGTTATTTAACTATAATCATGCATATACAAGTCATTCAAATACATGAAAAAATAGAATTCCATATTTTTATAGCTGTTTCATGTATCGAACCTAGGAGACCATTCGCCTATAGAGCCTTTGAAGGCGATTGTTTTTCACAGATTGATACTTAACCTAAAGGGCACAATGACATCGCACTGATTAAGTGCAAAAACAAAATCTTCTCACTCGCAGTGAACGTGAGGAGTACAACAAATTGAAATCTGAGTTTAACATTCGCTTACAAAAACTTAAATCAGGTGGTTATTCTGAGCGCATTATGCGCCTTGTAGGCCTGTCCTTGCAGGCAGGACTGTTATAAATGGCGTGCCTTAGGGTTAAGCTAATTAAGCGGTCTCTCATTTATTTATTTTTATTTCTGCCGATATAAAAAATCACCGAAATTATTTGATATACCACCTTATGTCATTTCTAACAACAATTCTAACACTTTTTATAAAGGTATATTACATACACATGATGATACGGAAACGCATACTGCAGAAGGGCAGAGAAACTACCAGCTAAGCATCCCATTCCTCCCCGAAATGAATTCCTAGTCACCTTCTTGTCTTCTTTTACGAGCATCAGCAATGATGTGCACACACATGGCAGAGGTCACAGCTTTGTCTTAGCATTAGCAGACATCCATCAAATTGTAGTTGTGCGCGATTTCTGCGGAAATTTACCGTTATAGTGACGCCTGGTATATTTTTCAGCACAGACGAAAACAGAACCTATTTGATTGTCTATGTGACGCTATGCTGAATGGGTGACGTGGCCTGGCTCATACCCCATCTTTATTCTACTGTCACTTCTTCCTCATCTGCTTCTACCAACCGTCCCTGCCTTCTTACGTCACAGGATTCCCCCGCCCCCCGAAAGAAGTCGTGTCAAACGAACAGAAATGAAAACTGAACATGCACGGCTTAGAACTGAACACTGTCAAAAAGAGAAGGTCATTTCAAGTCCGAGGAAGTTTCCGTTAACACACTATAGCTTCACAGGAGGAGGACAGCAATCCGGGGTATCAAGTACAGCTCTGGAGGGCGAGGCTGGCTGTTGCGCTCTGGACGACATAAGCATGCTTTGAGCGTGAAATCAGATGAAAACACAGCCGGTATTCTTGCGATGAATGAACGTGGTGTGATGCCCTTGAAGCATTGGCTGGATGATTTGCGCAGGTGT